>JAQQSW010005893.1:0-14076 GCA_028646575.1 Pseudocheirus occidentalis | reverse complement strand
GAAGAGCCCCACCTGCTGAGCTGCCTGTAGCAACAGATGTGATTTCTGTCTTTTGGAGACTTTTGGAGCTTGAAAATCTGTTTAGAGTTCCATTTTATGAGTTTTTTAGCGTGTTTGTGTGGGAGCTGTGGTGCTTTGCTGCTTCTACGCCGCCATCTTGGCTCCGCCCCCTTTCCCCTCTTCTTGTTTCAGTTTAATCAATTAGTGAGCATTTATTGAATATTACAAGTACCATGTTAAGTTCTGGGAATACAAAGCCAAAAATAAAAACAGTTCCAGCCCTCAAGGAACTCACACTCTATTAAAGGAGACAATGTATACATCAATAAGTGTATACAGACACATATGTATACATACATATGCAAAGCTTTGTTTTTTCTCATGGAAGCACTAGCAATTGTTGGGGACTAGGACCTGAGTTGAGTTTTTAAGGAAATTGGGGATTTCAGTCTCTGGAAATCTCTTTGTGAAGGTAGATTGGGTGAGGTTATGGATGGTTTTTACATGTCAGAAAGGTTTATATTTGGCTGTATGGATAATAGAGAATTACAGAAGCTTATTGAGTAGGGGAGTGGCCTGATCTGACCTTTGTTTGGGGAAGATTATTTTGGCAGCTATATAAAGTAAGAATGAGAGAAAAGAGACAGTGGCTATTGGACTAGTCTAGGTAAGAGGTGATTATGAGTTGAACTGGGGTGGTAACTATATTGATTGGGAGAAGAAAACTTAAAAGATGTTGTAGAGGTAAAATTTATAAGAATTGGCAGCCAAGTGGATATTGGAGGTAGGAAGAATGAAGACTTGATATGCCCTATGCTTTCTGGTTATAATTCTGATAGCTCTGTTTAAGATGAGGAGACCGTGGGATACTTGAGACAAAGAGATAACTTAGAAGGTTATTGTGATAACCCAGGGGAAAGAAGGTGAGAGCCTGTACTAGGACAGTAACTATATGAATGGAGAGAAAGGGGCAGGTAGATAAGAATGATATCATGTCATTGAAAATCAGAGCTGGAAGTGACCTCAGAGGTTTTCTGGTCCAGTCTATACTTTATCAGTGATACTTTCTATAACATCTCTAACGTGTGGTTATCAAGTCTCTGAAGACCACCAGTGACAGGAAACTCCATATGACCTAAGGTGACCTATTTAGATTTAGTTCTAGTTTACTATCTGTTTTCAGTGGAGACTGAGGATTCTGGGTTACACGACACTCATGTCTGAAACATCTTGGTATGCCAACTATCAGTGCTACACAAATTGAAGATGCTTCTATTCTTGAATGTCTAAATTCTGGTATTCAGTTAGCTAATGTCATACAAGCAATCACACTTGAAGCATGTACAGTGGGACAAAAGTCAATGTCATTATTATTCAAGATCTGTAGCTGTGAACTATCCATTATAGCTAAAGTTTAGACCGTAGGTCAATATAATTCAATTAATTTTAATAAAAATCAATGAAGTCTAGGTAATTCTAAATCTTAGGAGTTTTAACTTCTTGGGAGGGTTACTATTTGCAAAATGACTCCTTGTAGATCTTTAGTGATTTAGGTATGAACTATGATTTTATCCCCTTTTCCTTTGTGCTGCCAACTCCAGAGAAATATTACCTCACCAGCTGCATCTCTCTCTCTCTCTTTCTCATGGCTCCCCTTTCCTTCCTCTTCTCCATCCTCCTCTCTGGCCCCCTCTACCTTAGGGATACCAAGTTTCACCAGAAGTATCATTGCTGATTCCAAAGATTCGAAAAATACTTCATAAAACATATTCCCTTGCAGAGGGTTGAGGACAATGGCTAAGTGATATGCTCTTCTCCTACTACCATGTGATTTTGTGGTTCATTATTCAAACACCAACATTCTTGCTTTGTGGACCCATGCTGCAAGCTCTTGTAATGTGGTGTAGTGGATACAGTACTGGTCTTAGAGCCAGCATGAGGTATCCTGTTTTACTCACTTACTGATTGTATGACCTTGGGCAAGTCACTTAAGCTCTCTGAGACTCAGTTTCTTCACAAGTAAAACTTAGGAATTGAATTTTGTGACCTTTAAAGTCTCTTTTAGTTATAAATCTCTGATCCTTTGATCTTCTGATTCTCTATTGTCTCCAACACTCTTTGGGGAGAGTTTTCTCCAAATATCAATTGGTATAAATTCAGGGTATACAAGCTAAGTTTAATAGACTACAGAAGACATAATTAGGAACCAGCCTGAGGTTAAAAATTGTTTGTGGATAAGTCATACTGTGAACAAAATGTTTATTAGGTCCTATGCAAAAGAGTATCAGTTTTAGCATGCAGGCTTCCTTTCCCTCCCCTTCCCTTTTGCTCTCTTCCAGTCAAGAATATGCCTGTTTGAAGACAAGCTGTGTAATGACCACTGAGTGGATAAGTGAATTTATAGGTGGGTTTAAGGGAAAAGACAAAACTGAAAATATATATTTGCTTTTTAGACTATAGTGGAGAACAAGAATGAAAGAGTATCCTTTATTCATTTAAACATTCTAATAGCAATACAAAAAACAATATGAAGTTAGTAAATTTAAAACTTGAAAACTGTTTTGAAAGGCATTAATAGTTTGGAGAATTTTTTTAAAAAGTATTTTTATGTCATTTAAATTAAGCCTTGAATGAAAGAGGAGATTCTGAGATAAAATCTTTGCAAGGATTCAAATCTAGTGAATTATCATTACTGAATATGAGTACTTTAAGACATAGGACTGATATAAATTAATTGATTAAAATCCTCAAGGCATTTTAAAATGGGAAAACTGTATTTTTATTTTATTTTATTTTAAAGAGGAAAGATACATTTCATAATGGGAAAAATGTTTTAGGAGTAAAAGGACCATTCTACAATTGATAAATGGTGAAAGGATATGAATAGACAGTTTTCAGAGAAAGAATTCTAAGTTTTAATAGCCATATGAGAAATACTCTAATTTATTAATAATTAGGAAATACAGCCTAACACAGCTCTAAGTTTCTACCTCACACCCATCAGAAGGGAAAAGCTGACAAGCATCGAAAGTGACAAATGCTTGGAGAGCTGAGATACATTCACTGTTGATCAAACTGTGAACTTATCCACTTATTCTGGAAAGCAATTCGGAACTATGCCCCCAAAGCTATTAAAATGTGCACACGTTTTGACTCAGTAATATGACTTCTAGTATATACCACCAAAGAAATCAAAGATAGATGAAAGTGTCCCATACGAACAAAAATATTTATAGTAGTTCTTTTTGTGGTGGCAAAGAATTGGAAACAGAGGGGGTACTCATCAAATTGAGAATGACTGATTAAGTTGTGGCATATGAATGGGATTGAAGACTGTTGTACTGTAAGAAATGATAAGGGATGGTTTCAGAAAAACCTGGGAAGACTTGCCTGAACTGATGTAGAGTGAAGTGAGAAAAAACCCAGATAACAACTTATACAGTGATAACAATATTGTAAAGGCAAATAACATGGAAAGACTTAGGATGTCTGGTCACTATAATGACCAATCACAAATCTAGATGAATGATGATAAAGCCTACTCACACCTCCATATAGAGAAATATACTCAGAATGCAGATTGAGATATATACTTTTTGAACTAGCCAATAAGGCTATTATTATTACTTGCTTGGCTATACATATTTGTCACAGGGGTTTCATGTTGATTGGCCTCACAATAGAAGGAGCAGTAGGTGGAGGTGGGAGAGGGAGGGGATTTTTGTGAATGTAAATTAAAATTTAATTGAAAAAAAGAGTGAAATCAAAACTACCTATAGTCATATAAAAAGACTCTAAATCACTACTGATGAGAGAAATACAAATTAAAACAGCTCTGAGCTACCACCAAATACCTATCAAATTGGATAATATGACAAAACAGGAAAATGATGAATGTTGGAGATGTGGGAAAATTGGAACACTAATGCTTTATTGGTGGAGTTGTGAACTGATGCAACTGTTTTGGAGAGCAGTTTGGAACTATATCCAAAGAGTTATAAAACTGAGCATACCCTTTGATCCAGCAATGCCACAACTAGGTCTGAATCCCAAAGAGATAATAAAAAATGGAAAAGGACCCGCATATATAAAAATAGTTATAACATATCTTTTTTTGTAATGGCAAAGAATTGGGAATTAAGAGGATGCCCATCAGTTGGGGAATGGCTGAACAAGTTGTGGTATATGAATGTAATGGAATGCTTTTCTGCCATAAGAAATGATGAGCAGGTGAATTTAAAAAAATTGGAAATCGTGAATTGATTCTGAGTGAAGCGAGCAGAACTAGAAGAACGTCGTCCATAGTAACAGAACAACTGTGTGATAATCAGCTTCTATAGACTTAGCTCTTCTCAGCAATATAATGATCTAAGACAATTCTTTAATTTTAAATTTTTTTTATTTAAGACAATTCTAAAAGACTCATAAAAGAAAATGTTATCCACATCCAGAGAAAATACTATGGAAAATGAATGCATATCAGAGCATACTGTTTTCTCTTTTTTCCCTTTCTTGTGGGTTTTTCTTTATGTTCTGAGTTTTCTTTCACAACATGACTAATGTTGAAATATGTTTAGTATGATGCATGTACAGCCTATATCAGATTGCTTGCCATCTTGGGGAGGGAGTAGGAAAGAAGGAGAGAGAAAAAAATTGGAACTCAAAATCTTAAAAGTGAATGTTGAAACTATCTTTACGTGTAATTGGCAAAAATAAAATATTATTGAGTAAAAAAAAGAGAACTCTGAGTCAGACCTGTGCCCCCCACATAAATGAAATGTCAAGGGTCATTTATTTATACTAACAGCTCCATGTTGGAGACTTCTGTGACTTAAGTCTTCTTGAAAGGGAAGAAAGTAGTTGGGCAGAACCAGACTCTTAGAGAGACGATTATGTGTGTGGCCCCTAGAATTAATATGAGAGAATTGAAGTAATGTTACAGGAGAGCAAAAGACCTGGTCTTTGTCTGCTCCAATTACTAATAATTATTCAGACAGTATAGGTCTGGTGGGAAGGAGGTTACCTTTCTAGTAGCCCTAAGGATATCTTTTTTTCCTAGCAAGCTGGTCAATAGTACCATATAGCTAGATACCTATATAGGTAGATATATAATAGGACTCACCCTTAGATTGGAAGGTGCTTGTATAGCCATGCCACATACATTTCCTGTCAGGGAAGTGGGAATAAACTAAACCTTCAAGGTAGTGTCATATGGCTAAATATATAGGTCTCTGAAGTAGGACTCACTAGAGAGAAGAATATTGTGAATCCTTTACGTTACATCTGGAGTAGAATAAAGGGTATTCTGTACCAGTCCCTCCAAAAAAAGAAAATGGAAAAATAAAGGGATATGAATATAGTTTATAAAACTAAAATATCATATGGAAAACTTAATAAATGGGAAGGTAGAGAATTAAGAATACTAAATCCAGTTTTTTACTTTTCGTCTTATTTTATATATATATACACCCCATCCCCTTTAAAAGTACAATATCTTCCTGTATGTAGAAGTGGCAGATCCTAACTCAGACACTTACTTAAAGATGAATGTTAGTTGGGATACCACGGCAACTGTCTCTAATGTTTTCATGGCTTCAATATTATCAATTATTATACAAGAAAAACTTCAACCAAGTCCCACAAATTGAGATATTTCTACATGAAGACTGCAAATCTATGTCTGTGAGAGTTCAGCTATAGGAACTGTTTTTTTTCCTAAGTGGGGTTTTATTTTCCATTGTTGTTTTCTTTTTCATTCTCCTAAGTCCCTAAATTCCTCTGCTACAGACCCCTCTCAGCTTCTAATTCACAAATTCTAAATAGATGGGGAGACACATGCCAGAAGCTAGAGTAATTCTGCAGTAAGTATCAAGTATTGGATTCCTACTGTCCTGGGAATGAGGAGACCTAGAAGAACAGAAAGGAGAGGTTTTATCCTGTTCTGCTATTAACTAGCTATATGGCCTTGGGCAAGATATTATGTCTCAGTGGTTTTTTTTTATCTGTAACACAAGGGGGATGTTCAAGGTCCTTCCAAGCTCTAATATTCCATGATGCTATGAGGTACCATGATAGGATGGAAATCTTACCTCTGACAAATGGAAGCATCTTGCATGCTGTGGCTGTAGCAAAGTGGCTATGGGTAAGGAACTTGTCTTTTCTATATCCTTTACATTTCCATAAAATTAGGATAATCATATTTGTATTGCTTTCCTCATAGGGTTGCAGAGAGGTTCAAATGAGATAATGTCTAACAAATACTTTGAAAACCTTAAAGTGTTATTTGAATGTTGTTTCTTTGATCTGGACCTGTGATTTTATCTGTAGAAAACTTCCAGTGAGGAAACTCCCACTGCCACTACAAATAAGTAACTGCTTGGTAGCTTAGAGTCTCAGAGAGTGGTCAGGGTAAGAGAGGTCAAGTGATTTACCCAGTGATTTATAAGAACAGTCCTGATTTTAGACCATATCCATGGCATATGGCATAAATAGCATAGTATATATTGTGCCTTCTTTCTCAGAGAAATTCAAAGGAGAAAGAAAAGAAGGAAGAAGTAAAGAAGGAAAGGAAATAAAGAGAAAAAAGGAGGAAACCTACATTTGCTTTAAAATATTGTTCCTCTCCATCAAGAAGCTGTATACGTCCCACTCTATGCATACAATAGACAACTGGTCAGTAAGTGACATGTTAATCTACTATTTCTTTTGAAAAAGAGTCCTTTTTTTGAGCCCTGTGTTGTTTTTAGTGGTTCACAGCCCCAGTGCTTGGGGCATAGTGGTGATTGAGATTGCTCATACTGAACAACACACATGGAATTCCACTTGCCTTTAGTAAACCTTTGAAGATACCCTGTAAAGGGTTGTACCACAGTTTGAGAATCACTGATGAGGTTAATATCTAGAAGGCAATTTATAGGACAAAGCATAAATAATTTTTTGAGTTAAAAACGATTTGGCAATATGTTCTCTATAGTATGTGGCCACTTAAATGTTAAATAAGAGCTTCCTATCAATTTCTTAGCAAACAAGACATTGGCTTCAATCAATATGGAGACAGATGGTGGTGTTCACATCTGGTATTTTTTAAAATACAAATATTAACTTCAGAAATACAGGGCTAAAAATCACATAAGAATAATATTAAGACAGTTGGAATCCAGGGAAGATTGAATGCTTTTCAGGGTTTAAAAAAATCAAATCCAATGTTCAAAATGAGCTTGCCAATCATCTTCAGCAACACATTGGTAAATTCTGTGATGGGAGAATCAGATATTTTCTAAGTGAGTTCAGAAGACAAAGCTCCCTGCAGAGAGTCCCATGTAACTTTTCAAAAAGACAGCACAGTTGGGAAGCTGTAATAATCCTGCTCCATGTTAAATAGAAGTTGTGGCATAGAGGATGAGCTTGGTGCTATTACACACAGGAATGGTGCAAAGGTGTCATAGGATCTTGGTAATAACCCTAGAGCAAACATTTTATAACAAAATGAAGTGACAAAAAGATAAAATGAGGAATAAAGAACCTCAAGTGACAACTGAAAATCTTTTTTTTGTCCCTTCTTTCTTCAATGTCCTCAAACAGTGATATTATTGCCACAACTTACATCACCTTTGTATTAACAAAATACAGATATGTAAAGATGCCCATCACTTTGAAATAACAAGAGGGACAGTAATGACTCTCCTTCATCTCACCTTTTGAAAGGAAAAGCTAAAGATTTGGAGGAAAGGGAAGGAAGAGAAATGGGGGTGAATATGGAATGGGCAAGGTACTAAAATGGTAATGAGAAAGAGAGTGCCCTGGTGGCAGGTGGGAAGATACTAGTCAGACCTTTCCCAGTCCTTCCCCCATCCTCCTACCCTAGGAACTTCTATACAAGGTCCCTTGTGGTTATGACTATATTTCCTCCCTACCAACACATTCCCCCTCCCTGTTTGAGAAACACTGGCATAAAAACCTTCACAGAAGGCCATACAAGGACAAGGGCAAATTCCAGAGGAACATTCTTTTACCATCTGTCATTTCTTTTATGCCAGTAAATGAAGTTTCCTTGTATAAGATTAATATATACTTAAAAAAACAGGTTTAATAAGTTATACTGTGGCTTCATATGGAGGTTTCTAGAGTTGAGTTAATGGAAAAGCTAGATAGGAAAGTGAACAGACCTGTGCTTGATCAGAAATGAAAACAGAAGCATGGCTTCTTAAAAGATTTCCTAGTCCATTTTAGACAAAGTACTCTAATGGGGAGAGATCTTTGTTGCTCTAGAACATTTGTAGTAGGAAGAAATGATGTCATGGCTTGGGAGAATGATTTTCAATTTGAAAATTTAAAAACTGAGGTTGTAGGAAGGAGAGGGTAGGATTAGTGTTTTATTGATACATTCTGGAAACTTTGGATGAAGCACTTTGGTGATACACATGTCCCATTTCTCCTTCCCCATCCCACCACCTCACCCCAGTTGAATTCAAGCTTCTTTCATGGCAGAGTGTATCATTTTTGTTCTTGGACCAACAATATCTAGCATTGTACTTTGCACAGAGTAATTAGATTCCCTCACTTCTCTCTTCCCTCTTCAATCCATCCTCCATAGAACTGACAAATTGATAATTCTTTTTTTTTTCTTTTTTGGAAGGGGAAGGCAAGGCAATTGGGTTTAAGTGACTTGTCCAAAATCACACAGCTAGTGTCATTTTACAGATGAAGAAACAGAGGCAAAAAGATTTAGGTGACTTGCCCAGGGTCACACAGCTGGTAAATGTCTAAGGCTGGATTTGAACTCAGGAAGTTGTCCTCCTAAGTCCAAGCCCAGTGTTCTATCCACCGCACCACATAGCAGTTCCAAATCTCTAATAATTACAACTACTGACACTCTAGCTATAAACTAAGGGCCAGTCTCTATGTGCAGTTAGTAGTGTTGGTCTTTTCAGTCTTTCCAGCTGTGGTCATCCCACACACTGTTAACAATAAAAAGCAGTGCTACTTCTTGAATATGGAAGACAATTACTAGTATGAAATCCATCTCTTATCTATAATCTTTCCTGGTCTCCATCCCCCAGTGGCTAGTGTCTCCTCCTGAAATGATCTCATATATGTTTTGTATATATTTTGTACGTGCACAAAGTACAGTGCCAGGCACATAGTAAGTGCTTTATAAATGTTTATAGATGGAATGATTGAAGATTGAAGAATAAAAGATAGATGGTGATCATTATGAGTCCACTACAATGATACCAAGTAGTTTGGACAATGTTAAAATAAGAACCATAGAAAGGACCTTAAAAGTCTTTTTAACCCCCCCGCCCATTTTTTCTCAAAAAAAAAAAAGTTGTTACTAATCTTAGGAGTTTAAACTCCTAAAGTTGTCATTTGCCTAAGGGCATATAGAAAGTTAAGAGAGAGGGCTAGGATTCTGATGCTACAGCCATAGCGCTGTACTAAAATTGATTCCTCCCTTTATGACTTATGACTCTCTACGATTATGGCAAAAGAAACTTCTGGGTAGATGTGGTAATGTTAAAACAATGACAACAACAACAGAACTATCACAAAATTAATGACAATATAATGCAATTAGTTAAAATAGCTTTGCAATGGCTTTTTCAAAGTATTTTCTTGCATTCAAAGTTAAGCTATATCCATGGTGGAGTTTGATGACTATTAAACATAGGACTATAAAGGCTAGGACCAAATTTATTAAAAGCTCATGCATTCTTGAAATGACATTGTAAGATTTATAGATACTGATGCTTTGATTATAGTCTCTCTTTCCTTCAAGAAAACTCTTAAAATTTTTATTGATGGGAAAAAAAAGCAACGATTGGAGAGAATGCCACTCTCTGGGGATGGAATTGAAGAGTAAAGGAAGACAGGACATGCCGGCATAAAATACCACAAAACCAGCTCCACCTGTATTGGAAAAGCACAAGCAAGAGATTATCTAAGATATTTGCTGCAAAGCAGAAGAGGGCCATATTAAAAATCATTCTTGTGTTTATGGGAAAACTAAGCTACTGTAATTGTCAAGAAGCTATTAAGAAGTATTTCCCCCCCCCCCCCAAATACAATTAAAACCATTACAATATTAATAGTGGATAGAGTGCTGGACTTATAGTCAGGAAGATTTGGATTCAAATTCTGTCACTGTGAAATCTGGGTAAATTAATTAACCTCTAAGTGTCCTAGGGAACTCCCTAGGATTTATCTATTAAGTTACAGAGGGGTACAATGGAAGGCATTCTCCATCAAACAGCTATGTATTTTCATGTAATGGTAGAATTAAATATGAAAGAATCTGAATCATCTATAATTTTTGAGTTAAGAAGGACATAAACCATAATCTTTTAGAGATTTTTTGCCTTTGGGCTTATAGACCTAAGTAAGACCCTATGGAAAGATTTTATAAGATCTGGGAACTAGGGTGGTAAAAATAGCTTTATTTCAATATAACTGACTTCCTTTGTAATCCTTTGGATTTTGTTTTGTGCATGTAAGAACGTTATTTTGAGAAGAGGTCTATAGGCTTCATCAGATTGTCGAAGGAGCCTATGACACAACAAGGTTGTAGTCCTGATATAGCCCAATCCCTTAAATTTTATAGACAGAGAGCTTACAGTCATTTGTGTTAAAATACAACAAAGTAATGGTGGAGCTCGGAGAGAACCCAAGTTTGCTAGTTCCTAGATCTATACTTGTCTTTCTATTGCTGTAACAATAATTCATGCATTTTATCTTTCTAGGCTACAAAAATGCTGTTAGCGATAAATGGGAACAAAAATGGGAACAATATGGTCCAAAGTAAATCAACCAAAGAAAAATAATAGGTTATCTCCCCAGTGGATGAAAATTATTGAATTTTCTCAGTCTGATTTTTTTTTACTCAGATATTTGTTACTAACAAGTAAAAATCAGATAAAGGGTGCTCAAATATAGAATGATGGTATCTTCTAAAAAATAATTTCTTTTGTACCAGTTTTAAAAACTGTATCTGCATACTGAAAAGAAGAAATAACCCAACTTTTATGGGAAACAAAGCAATGACTGTTGGATGTCTAATACAGTCTTCCTGTGTGTCTGAAGATTCCTTTGGCCATTAGTTTCAGATTGATTTTTCTTATGACATTATAAAATGTGAACATTCACAGATGAAAAATTCAAGATTCAAATACCATAGCACCATTAAAAAAACCTGTAAGCAATGAAATTAGAATGCACTGAATTCAGGCTGCTTTTGGATACATCACATAGTAATGTCTATTTCTGTCTTAAAGGTGAATGTGTTCTTTGATGACCACTCAAAGAGAAAATAGTAGCTGTTCTTACATTCCTGAAATGAGACTCTAAAAATTATAGACGCAGATGATGCCTTGATGTTTCTTTTCATTTTCTCAAAATTTCTCTTGAACCAAACTTAAGATATCCATTGAAAAAGGAGAAAAAAGATATCTTAAGAAATGCAATTGCACTTCTTAGATGGAGTCCTGTCTTTCTTTTCCACTGCCTCTGTCTATGATTTTGCCTTTGCCTCTGGCTTTGAATTTACCTTTTATTTCCCTTCCCATTCTTCCTTTCTTTCTTCCTCCCTCTCTCAGAGGGATCACCTAGGGAAAATCATGGTGCTAGGAGACAGAATACGATGAATGGGGAACAGCTAGCTGGCCAGTTTGATAGAAATGGAGATTGTATGAAGGGAGTAATATGAAAATAAGACTGGAAATGTGTCTGGGAGGCAGACTGTGGAGTTTCATATTTTATCCTAGAGATAATATGGAACCACTTAAGATTTTTAAGTAGGGAAGTGACATGGTCAGATTTGTGTTTGGGAAATATAAATATGGTAGTTGTGTTGCACATGAATTGAAGAAGGGAGAGACTAGACCAATTAGGAGGCCTTTGCAATGATGTAGATAAGAAGTGATGAGATGTCCAGAACTAGGAAAGAGGCTGTGTTAGTTGCAAGCAGGGAAAAGATACAAGAAATATTGTAAAAGTATAATCGCTAAGTTGTTGTTCAGTCATGTCCATGATACCATTTGGGGTTTTCTTGTCAAAGATACTGGAATGGTTTGTCATGGTTTGACTAATTAGTCAAAGGGTTTTGTTTGTTTGTTTTTAAAATAAATTTATCCAGTTCAGAGAAGAGAAAGTTGGGGTCTCCTAGTAGTATAGTTTTATGATTTCCTCCTATAGTTCATTTAATTTCTCCCTTGAAAATTCGAATGCTATACCATTTGGAAAATAGAGGTTTAGTACTGATACTACATCATTGTACATCATTGCCTATTGTACCTTTTAGGAAGATGTAGTTTCCTTCATTACCTCTTTTAATTAGATCTATTTTTGCTTTTACTTTGAGATTATGATCGTTAGCTCTGCTTTTTTTTTTACTTCAGTTGTAGCATAATAGATTCTGCTCCACCCTTTACCTTTACTCTATGAATGTCTCTCAGCCTCAAATGTGTTTCTCATAAACAATATATTATAGGATTCTGGTTTTTAATCCACTCTATTTGCTTCCATTTTATGGGTGGGTTCACCCTCTCACATTTGCAGTTATGATTACTAACAGTGTATTTCTCTTCTTCCTACTCCCTACAGTGTTTATTTTTCTCTCTACTTTTACCCTTTCTCTCCTGAAAAGCGTTTTACTTCTGACCATTGCTTCCCCCAACCCCATTCCTTCTATCTACCCCCAATTCCTTTGTCTTTCTTCTCTCCTACTTCAGTGTAGGGTGAGATAGATTTCTATACCCAACTTGAATGTTTATATCATTCCCTATTTGAGCCAGTTTTGATGAGAGTAAGGTTCAAACATTGCACACCCCCATCTTACACTCCAATGTAAAAACTCTTTTATACCTTTTAAAATATGATATAGTTTACCTTCCATCTTCTTCCAGTACACTCCTCTTACTCAAACCTTAATTTTTATTTTTTTAAGATGTCATTCCATCATAGTCCACTCATTTTTGTACTGAGTATGTATACTCATTCTAACCTCCATAATAATCATGAAGTTCTTAGGAGTTACAAGTATCATTTTGCCATGTAGGGGTGTAAACAATTTAACCGTATTGAATTAAGTTTTCTCTTTCCTGTTTACTTTCTATGATTCTTTTCATTCTTGTATTTGGAAATCATATTTTCTGTTAAGAATTGGTATTTTTATTAGGAATGCTTGAAAATCCTTAATTTCATTAAATGACCATCCCATCCTCATCTACCCCCTCAGCCCTCTCCCTGCTTCCCCCAAGGATTATGCTCAGTTCAACTGGCTAGGTAATTCTTAGTTGTAATAATAACTCTTTTGCCTTTTACAATATCATATTTCAAGTCCTCCAATCCTTTAATGAAGAAGCTGCTAAATCTTTTATAATCCTGACTGTTGCTCCACAAATAACCAAATTATTTTTGACTGCTTGCAGTATTTTCTCTTTCACCTGAGAATTCTGGAATTTGGTATAGTATTCCTGGAACTTATCATTTTGGAATTTTTTTCAGAAGGTGATCAGTGGATTCTTTCAATTTCTATTTTACCTGTAGTTCTAGGATATGAGGACAGTTTTCCTTGACAAATTCTTGAAATATAATGTCAAGGCTCTTTTTTGATCATGGTTTTTAGGTAGTTCAATAATTTTAAAATTCTTTCTCCTGGATCTGTTTTCCAAGTGAGTTGGTTTTTCTTTTTTTTTCTTTTTAATAATTTTTTTGTTTTCTTGTTTACATCATTCATTTTCATGAGATTTTTGAATTACAATTTTTCTCCCTGTCTTTCCCCCATCCCAACCCCCAAACAGCAATCCCACTGTAAAGACCCTCCCCTGATCTGCTTTCTAACTTTCTGGTAGGGCAGGGAGGGTCTCCCCACCCCAGCCCCTGTATATCTTAATTCCTAATTTCATGAATTACAGAGCTTTAAATTCTAGATTCTTTTGGTTCTTCCCTTGTCACCCATCCCCACTGGAAGGACAAGCAATTCAATACAGGCTGTGGATATGTAATTATACAGGACATCTTCATAGTGAACATATTATGACAGTGATCATATGTCCCTCCTTCCTATCCCTCTCACACTTG
>JAQQSW010005892.1:0-14076 GCA_028646575.1 Pseudocheirus occidentalis | reverse complement strand
TCTAGGCATTCTTCAAGTGTCTTGGAAGCATTTGATGTGGGAGTTCTGAGTTCTGGGCTCTCTTCCTCCCATTCCATGCTTTGATGCTTTTTATCCACAAAAAAGGATTCTTGAGTTTTATTGCTGTTCTTATTTTGCTTCCTTTTCCTCAAATCTTGGGTTTTTTAAACATAGCTTTCTTGTTTTTAATTAACTTTATTTATGAGATTATTTCCCTCCTTCCATCCTTTACCTAGTGAGCCATTCATTGAGACAAAATTTTAAAAAGAAAAAAAAAACAGTTCACGAAAACTGTATCTGATAATAAATGCCACTTTCACTGATAGTCCACCACCTCTGAAAAGAGGGGAGAGAAGTACATTCTCAATTCTTCTCTGAGTTTAAGTTGGGTAATTAGAACTGCACTGTTGCTGAGGTTTCTTTAGAGGGAATTCATAGTTCCAGTTCCATCCATCCATAGATTGGATGACTCTTGAACCTAAAATTCTAGATGAACCTTGAATCTAAAATTCTGTGAGATAAGGAAAGAAAGAGGATTGGTGAATAGCAATGAAGCCTGAAATGAGGTTAAATAGTGCAGGTATGTCTACCTTGAATCATTGTAAATTCCTTAAAAAGCTCATATTTGGATATATTTCATGGTGTTCAGTATACAGTTATGTCTTCCTTATCAGGAGTCTCCCTAAAAATTTCAATATTGATATTGATAATTGATATTGATGTTGATCACATCAGCAGAAGATATATTGTGGGTTGGCATAACAAATCAAATGGGAACTTTTGGGTCATTTTGTACAAATTGTAGATGTCATGCAAAGGCCAGCAGACAACATAGAAAAAGTTTAAGAACTCAGAAATACATAAAATATATGCATGATATTGAACAATATTAACCCAAATTTTACAATAAGGTACTGGAAATACTCCATAAAAGAAAAAGAAAAAATGATTCCTTGGTATGAAGGGTTGGCCAAAAATTTTTATGTGAATTTTCCAGATCATGGGGGCATTGTGCCCTGAAGCCCCTGTGATATATAGAGGATAACTCCAGTTTTTGATACACAATAGGAGCAAATATATTTTGTATTTGAAATGAGGTAGAAGGATGCAGAGACATTTTCTTATGACCTAGATACAAATTATCTTCAAATATTTCCAGAACACACTGAAGGAAGATTTGCTCCAAAGTCTTTGTTTCAAAAAGTTGAAAGAACAATCAGTTCTCAGAGAAACTTGAGGTTAGTAGGGACTAAAGAGATGTTTATTGATTTGAATTCGCAACTTTATTTACCATGTATTTTGCATTTTTCTATAGCATGTTTTGCTTGTAAGAAACATTATCTTCCCCATTCTTTGATGGACAAAATCAGGCCATTGAAAAAAATGCAAGATGACAATCAAATCTAGAATCATTCCATTATAATGAACATCATCATTTTAATTAGCATTTATAAAGATCTTTAAGGGAGTGGGGTGGAGTGAAGATGTCAGTATAGAAGCAGGAAAACTCCACGGCTCCCCCGACAACCACCTCAAATACCTATAAAATATGACTCTAAACAAATTTTAGAGCTATACAACCCACAAAGTCACAGAGAGAAACAAATCTGAGGCTGAAGGCAACCAGGCAGGCAGACACAAAGGAGCACACTGGAAGCCATGCCCAACCCTGCACGAGCCCACAGTTTTAGCCCCTGGGAAGCTGGAGCATTGGGGAGAGTAGATCACCAGCAGCTGTGGCAGTTGACAGAATTATCAACCTATAAATGCCAAAGACAAAGTAAAAGGTTAGTATAACTCTGCTAAATCTGGGGGGAATGGAGTGCGGTCTGGCCTCTGCCCCCAGAGTAAGAAGCTGTGGAGGTGTGGTGGCCCTGCAGCTGCCTCCACATGGCTGCTTCAGAGCTCCCAGCCTGCAGATTGCAGGGGGGCCAAGTGACCATTCAGAGTCTAAGCACTCTTCCCTTAACCTCCCTGGACTGGGATTGCAGTCTTGGGTGGTGGTCCTGAGGTGTGACCAGTGAGCCAAAGCTGGTGGGGGCTGTAGAGATGGTGCCCTCTTAATAGCTTCAGCAGCTGTAAAAACCCTAGCAATATGGGACAAACTGCTCCTCTCTGGAAGCAGAGTTCTACTGTAGAAAAGAGTTCAAAAGTCAAGTAATTGGCTGGCAACATAAGCAAGTAAAGGAAGCAAAGTAAGCACAGCCATCCAGATTTATATTCCTTTTTGGGGAACAAAAAAGGATCAAAGCATGGAATAGGAGGAAGCCAACCCAGTCAGAACTCCTGCACCAAAAGCTTCCAATAAAAATATAAATTGGTTACAGGCCATGGAGGAGTTCAAGAAGGGTTTTGAAAATCAAGTAAGAGAAGTGGAAGAAATTGGGAAGAGAAAAGAGAATGATACAAAAATCATGAAAACAGAGTCAACAACCTGACTAAAGAAAATAACACCTCAAAAAATAGATGAACTTAAATGACAAAAGAGGCCCCAAAAAGCAGTGAGGAGAAGAATGCTTTAAAAAACTAAATTTGCCAGATGGAAAAAGAGTTTCAAAAGCTCACTGAAGAGAATAATTGCTTCAGAATTAGATTTCAGCAAATGAAAGGTAATGACTTTATAAGAAATCAAGGTAGTATAAAACAGATCCAAACAAATGGAAAAATAGAAGGCAATGTGAAATATCTCATTGGAAAAACCACTGACCTGGAAAATAGATCCAGAAGAGATTATCTAAAAATTATGGGACTATCTGAAAGCCATGATAAAAAAAAAAGAACTTAGAAATCATCCTTCAAGAAATTCTCAAAGAAAATTTCCCTGATATTTTAGAACCAGAGGGCAAAATAGAACTTGAAAGAATTCACCAATCACCTCTTAAAAAAGATCCCCCCAAAAAACTTCTAGGAATATTATAGCCAGGTTCCAGAGTTCTAAGACCAAAGGGAAAATATTACAAGCAGCCAAGAAGAAACAATTTTAATATTGTGAAAACACAATCAAGATAACACAGGATCTAGCAGCTTCTACATTAAGGGATCAAAGGGCTTGGAATATGATATTTCAGAGATCAAAGGAGCTAGGATCAAAACCAAGAATCACCTACCCAGCAAAAATGAGTATAATGTTTCAGGGGAAAAAAATGTTTATTCAATGAAGTGGAGGACTTTTAAGCATTCTTGATGAAAAACCGTAAGCAAGAGAAGCATGAGAGGGTAAACAGGGAAAAGAAATCATAAGGAACTTATCAAAGTTGAACTATTTATATGCCTACATCCAAAAATGATCATTGTAACTTATGAAACTTTTCTCAGTATGAGGATAGTTGAAGGGAATATACATATACATATATATATTTATACATAAATGTATGCATGTATATATTCATATATGTCTATATCAGAGGGTATGTATGCGTATGTATACATATGTTGGTGTGTGTATATATGTGTACAGGTATATACAGACAGAGGGCACAGGATCAATTGAATAGGAAGGTGAAAATTTCACCTGAAAAGGTGAAATTGAGAGGTGAGAGGGTAATATAATGAGAAGTGATGGGGAGAGACAGACTGGGGCAAATCATCTCATATAGAAGAGGCAAGGGATAACTGTTAAAATGAGGGAAAGAACAGGAAGGCCAAAGGGAATGGGTCAACCTTACTGAATTTGGTTTAGGGAGGGAATGACATACGCACTAAATTGGGTATCTTGCCCTATGGGAGAATAGGGGGTAAGGGGATGAGAGAGGGCATGGTGGAGGGGAAGACAGGTTGGAGGGGAGGGCTGCTAGAAGCACTCACTTTTGTAAAAGGACAGGGACATAGTAGAAAATAGAACAAGGAGGGGGAATAGGATGGAGGGAAATGAAGTAAGTCTTTCACAATATATTTGTTATGGAAAAGTTTTGTGTAACTACACATATACAACCTATATTGAATTGCTTATCCTCCCAGTAAGGGTGGAAGACAAGGGAGGAAGGGAAAGAATCTGAAATTCAGAGTTATAAAATCAAATGTTTAAAAATTAGTATTATTATTTACACAAAACTGGGAAATAAGATATACAGGCACTGGGGAATGAAGATCCATCTTGCCCTATTGGAAGGTTGGAGGCGGAATGGGGGAGGATATAGGAGAGAGCAGATTTGGGCAGGGGGTATTCAATGGGATCACTGTTTTGGGGTGGGGGTAGGGGAAAGATGGGAGAAAATTTATAACTCAAAATTTTGTGAAAATGAATGATGTAAACTAAAAATAAACATAAAAGTTAATTGAAGAAAGTTCTATAATAGGGGTTTCAAGGTGCTTTATAAATATCCTCACAAAAACTCTAGAAGGTAAGTGTTATTATTCTTGCCTTCATTTTACAGATGAGGTGACTGAGCCAAAGTTTAAGTGTATAAGCTGTGTGTGTGCTGTAGGCCCACACAGGTTATGTGTATCAACATGGGTCTATCTATATTGTGGATCATAGGAGGGACACAAGTAGATGTCTTTCCTGCTCACCCTTCTCCCAGGGGTACTTTGATTTCTGCCAGGAGGGTAAGTTGGAGATTGGTACCAAAGGGTGGCCTCTATTTTCCTCAAAGAGAGGAATTATAGGCTTAGAATTATATCTATATGTCCCACTAAATGGGTAACTAGGTGGTACAGTAGATAGTAGAGAATCTATAGACTGCTCCATCAACTTGCTTGCCTGCCCATAATGACTTTCCTCCTTTTTCTCCTAAATCCACCTGAAACCCATTTCCCATACATGTTATTTTGAAAGGAAAAGTTTACATTTTTCAGGGATACGCCATCATTTTATTTTAGAGTCTTTTTCCAGGGACTAGGCCAGGTTATAAGGAATATATTACCCCTATGGTCTGCCTTATATCTCCTATGTTTCTTCCATGACTCCTGGCAATGTACCAGAGTTGTAAGGTCATCTTCCAAAATGTCATCAGTCACCATTTCAGTTGAATAATGGGAATTCAAAACTGGGGAGTGATCCAAAAGATTAGAAAGGAGGGATGGATGGAAAGAAGTCAATTTTGAAAATAACAAGAAAAGAGAAAGGTAGAGACATCAACCACAAGGAGATGTATTCTACCTTATGGGGAACAAACAAAAGACTGGGACAGGTTTTTTTTTTAACAAACCCTGATGAAAGGAAGTTATTTTTTGTTCTTGTGGAAACCTGAAAGAAGCTGTTAACAGGACTGCTTGTCTCCTAATATCTGTGAAGGTCTAAGAAAGAAGCGCCAGACGCCATACTCATAATGAGCAGTGGGTAGCATGCAGAGTGTATGTGATGTGTGAACAGGGAATTTAGAGGATAGCAGGACTGAGTTCTTTTGATTATTTTAGTAATCCCACTGAGAGAAGTAGAATTATGTGGAAACAGATAGGGATTGACCTCTTAGGAATTCCCTGGTTCCCAAGTATGAGGTAAAGCACACATTCTTCTAATGTAAATACTGAAAAGACTCCATTTGTTTTGAGAGCCTGGGGTGGATAGGATGATGCTTAAAAATCTCTGGAAACCAACAGTCTTGGCCTTTAATTGAAGTATATGTCTATTTATCTTTGTTAGGTGGATGTTTTTATTGAATCAGGTTGCTTAGTCATAGGTGTTAAGTAAAGAAGTGTTCTGTCTGGGCTTAGTAAACACCTTAGCTATACAAAGATTGAGTGCACATTTTGTTCCTAAGGATAATATTCAGTTCACATTCTGGAATTAGAATAAGCTAAATGAAACATAAGGGAAATATGTATCCCTCAAGATTCAAAGTTTATTTAAGTTCTGTGGATAGTAAACTCCATCTGTAAAGGTTATGAAGGAAAAAATAGCAAAATGCCTCTTTTAAAGTCAGAACACTTTTGGTCAGTGCAACCTTGGTTTTCTTCCTAGAAACATTAAGAAGTATTTAGCAGAATAGATCATTGTTCTTTGTTGTGAGAAGGCAGACCCTGGCCCAACCCAGCTCTCAAGTCTCTCTTTGGAAGTAGCCATGAAAGTGAAGGGTAGTCAATCCCATCTCATCCCATCTCATCTGACAAACATTTCTCAGATACCAGTTATTTTCTAGGCACCAGGCATAGAAAGAAAAGAATGAAATATCTTCAGCCATGAAGGAGCTTCTATTCACATTACTTATGTATCTAGTTAGGAGAATAGCGTTCATAGATAGAGATGGGAATGATAGAGGCAAAGGAGAGATCTATTTAGTTCTGAGAGAATGTTTTGGGAAGAATAGACCATTTTAAAACTGTGAAGGTGGGTAGGGATGGCTGAAATCAGGAAGGGCTACGCTAAGGTAGCAACTAAACTGGACCTTGAATGAAACTAACATTTGGAAAGTAGGCAGTTTATTTCAGGCAGAGCATAATGGGGATAGTTTTTATAAATGCACTGTGATGAACAATAGAATGTCAGTCCTGGGGAAGAACTAGTTTGGGGAAAATTTCAATTTTCTTGGAATGTGAAATAAACTTCTTGACAGCAGGGATTGACTTTTACCTTTCTTTACATCCCCAGTACTTAGCATGGAGTAGTCACTTGATAGCAGGCCTATACATAGTAGGCTTATTGGCTGAAATGTGAAGATCAGGAAAGGGAAAAAGTGAAAAAAGGACTGGGAAAGAAACTCAGAGCCAGATTGTGGAGACTTTTAATTATTAACCCAAGACATTTATATTTTTATCCCAGAGGTCATATAGAGCTACTCAATGTTTTGAGCAAAGGATGACCTGTTTAGCTTTGCATATTAGGAAGTTTATTTTGGCATTTGTGGATCAGAGAGGGAATAGGCCAGAAGAGGCAGAAAGACTCATCAAGAACCTATTGCAATAGTTTAGGTGAGTGATTAAGGCCTGAGCTACAGTGGTTGTGATAAGAGTAAAGAGAAGGGAATGAGTATGAGGGATGCTGAATAGAATAGATAGAACTAGACAATTAATTTCATTCATATTGGTCAATTGTTCTTTGTTCTAGAAGAGGACCAAAATGACATCACTATGTTGAGGTGAAGGTATAGTGTGTCCAATGGTGACTGGTCAGACAAATACAAGCTTGGAAGACTCTACTACAGGTTGGGCACAGACAGTCCATATGAACCTTTGGAGTAGAGATGTCTCTAAATTTGTTCATCTCACACTTCTTTTGAGCTATTATGATTCTGCTTTGCTCATAGAGTACAGCAGCTTCTTTGATTCAAGCACACCATGCTGGACACTCCCATGCCAATTTCTCCCATATCTCAAATTGATTCTAAAGTTCCTCAGAGAGACCTTGAGAGTGTCCTTGTGTTGCTTCTCCTGACCTCAATATGAGAGCTTGTTTTAAGTTCTCTTTTAGGAAAATGTACTTTTGGCATTCAAAAAAATGGGGCCAACTCATCAAAGTTGTACTCTTTGAAGTAGAGTTTCAGTGTTTGGCAGTTCATCTTGATAAAGGACCTCAGTTTCTGGTACCTTATCCTGTTAGATTATCTTTGGAATCTTCCTAAGACAATTCAAATGAAAGTTATTTAATTTTCTGTTATGGTTCTGGTATACTATCCAGGTTTCATATGCATATAATAATGAGGTCAGCATATCAGCTCTGTAGACCTTCAGTTTGGTAGGCAATCTGATACCTCTTCTCCCCAACACTTTGCTTTGGAGCCTCCCAAACACTGAACCAGCTCTGTCAATGCATATTTCAATCTCATTATCTATATCCACATCCCTAGGGAATATACTGCCAAGGTAAGTGAACTTATCCACAGGATTCAATTTTTTTCCATTTGCTGTAGCCAATAATTCCATTTATGGATGGTGTGGAGAACCTCTGTTTTCTTGGTGTCAATCGTTAGGCCAAAACTAGTACAAGCAGTGGAGAATTCATCTATTCTTTGTTGTATCTCAGTCTCAGAGGGTACATTGAGAGCACAATCATCTGTGAACCAAAAGTCATGCACCAACTCTCCTTCTAATTCTTGACTTGTAACCTTTTCAAGTTTGACTTTGGTATCGTTTTTGTACTCATTGATGGCAAAACATCTGACCACATCACAGAAAACATCATGCTAAAAGGCATGGGAGCAAGCACATAGCTCTACTTCCCTCCACTGGTAACTGGGAAAGCGCTAGAGAATTATCTGTTATCTAGAATATGGGCAAACATGCCATCATGAAATTGACATACAATATTGATTAACTCCTATAGACAACCAAAATTTGCCATAGTTTTCCACAAGTACAGTGTCAAAAGCCTTTGTTAGATCAGTGAACATTGTGTATAGACTTAATTATTAACCCAAGGCATTTCTCCTAAATTTGTTAGGCAGCAAACACCATATTAACTGTATCTTGACCCTTTCTGAAGCCACACTAAAGGTAGATGACCATCTTCTTCCAGGTGAAAGGTCAACATATTAAGGAAAACTCTGACAAGAATCTTGTTGACTTAGAGAGAGCTCCCTCTCTCCCAACCCCCCCACATGACTAATGCAGGACAACTGTTGCACTTTCCTTTATAGTGATAGAAAATGGAAGCATCATTGAACTCCAGGGAGATAACCTCCTCCTGCCATATAATCCAGAAAATTTCTATCAGCTTTTGTATAAGCAGCAGACCCTCTGCCTTGTGAATCTCAGGTGGAATAGAACCAGAACCAGGTACTTTGCCACACAGGAGGAGCCTAATGGCATCAAAATTTCTTCTTCAGTTGAAAGTTTGGCTAATGATTGACTTTAATCTGAGATATACAGTTAATGGCTTCAGCATTGATTGGGGATGGTCTGTTGAGAATTCCATGGAAGTGTTCCATATAGGAACGCTTTATCTCTAGCTTGGAGCTGGTAGAAAGGGAAGAGTTGAGGATGACCCCAAAGTTTAGAAACTATGTGATCATAGGATTCTGTAATTCTGGTTTGAACATTAACTTTGCTGCTTATTACCTCTGTACCTTGGGTCACTACCAGAAATAGGAAAGTTTTGAGGAAGGACATCCTTATAGCACAAGATGATGAGTTCAGGTTTTTTGTATCTTGTAGTTGAGATGCTAGTCAGACGTCCAACAGGAGATGTCCATTAGGTAGTTGGGAATGCAGGAATGGAGTCCAGGGAGAGATGAAGGCTGGGCATATAGATTTAGGAGTTAGCAGTGTTGAGGCAATAATCAAACTGATAGGAACATGTGAGACTGCCAAGGAAGACAAAGGTTATGGAGGGAAGAGAAGAGATGCTAAGACAGAACTCTAGGGGACCTTTATTTTTAAGGAGATAGATAATGTCCTGTCTGTATTCAAATAAGTCTAAAGATTTTATAGCTATCCTATTCTCTAAATCAGAAGTTCTTGATCTGGGTTCCATCAACTTGACTTTTATGTATTTTTGATAATTGTAGTTCAATATAATTAGTTTCCTTTAGAATGCTATGTATTTTTTTATTTGCTACACTTAAAAACATTATTCTGAGAAAGGCATTTGTAAGTCTCACTTGGGGTCAAGTGACCCAAGTCCTCTCTAAAAACTCCATTTAGCTATTTAGATTTTCACATACTTGCATTTTCGTCTTCCTTTCTTGAAAGCATGCTACACTTTTTGGAATTTCTACTTGGGGACCCTTGTTTGGACCACATCTTTGCAAATTATTTTTTAATGAGAGTTAGGAGACTTGGCTTCTAGTACCAGTTCAGCAGTGGGATGTTGGGCAAATCATTCAGGCTTTCAGGACTTTAGTCCTCTAACATTCTTTTCCTTTGCCTTTTTTCTCCTACCACCCAAGTTACTCAAAGATTCTCTTGTAGAAATCACATGGATTTCCCTGCTTTTGTGGATACTCTTTCCATAATAGATACATTTCAAGGACATATTTACAAGAAATGGAAAGCTCGTTGCATTTGGAATCAGAGAACATAGACTGATTCATGGATGACTTATTAGCCTGGAAAGCTAATTGTTGGGTAGAGATTCCTTTCATCTGTGGATTAGAATTTAGGGATACTGAGTTCCTTTCCATCTCTCAAATTCAGTGATTCTAGTTTGAATACTAGTTTTGATACTATCTTGGGTAAGTCAACCTGGGATGAAATGTCCTCATTTGTAGAAGGGTTTTATGAATATAAGATAAATGCATGTGATAACTAATATAGATAAATTGATAAGGATATAGACATGGATATGGATATAGATATATGTTGATATGAGCAGCTAGAAGGCACAGTGGATAGAGCACTGGTCCTGGAGTCAGGAGGGTCTGAGTTTAGATCCAACCTCAAATATTTACTATATGACCCTGGACAAGTCAGTTAACCCTGTTTGCTTCAGTTTCCTCATCTGTAAAATGATCTAGAAGAGGAAATGGTAAACCATTCCAGTGTCTTTGCCAAGAAAACCCCAAATGGGTTCATGAAAAGTTGAACACAACTGAAATGACTCAACAACAAAAGGTATTGCAATAGATAGATGTCACTTATGAGTGGTAGTGATAGACATGACCTAGGATGTATCTGTCTTTGGAGAGAGTTGGAAGCATGTCATGGAAGCCCTTCTAATAGCATAGTTGGTGGGGAGATGTATTGCCAAGCCTGTATAATCTCTCTTCCATTCTCCAAGAGGGGTTTCAGAATGAAATTAACAGAATGCTACCACTCACAGATTTCTAGTCTAGGGGTATGAGTTTGGAATCAGAATAAAAGTCATTTCCCTCATCACTCTTGGGGATGAGTAGATAGCATTTGCCAACTTAGCCCTTTCCCACCTAACAGAGGTTACACAATAAACTATAACAAATAACAAGTAACTCCATCAAAGAAAGCAAGAGAGATTAGGGGTGTTATATTGATTAAAATATATCAAAGAATGTGAGCTTTTCATCTGGGAGCAAGGCAAGTGCTTGCTGATGAATTAAATGCTTGTTGATTTATGGGAGACAACTTGTCAGGAGGAGAATCTTCAAGGCAACATTTTGTTCTACTGAATCAAATCTTTTTTATTGTCATTAAGCTGTTAACATAGAAAGAATTAGTCTCTGAAAAAATACCATTTATGTAAACTTGCTTGTTCCTTTTCATTAATCTTAATCAAGGGCTCCTTTGATAAGCATTTAGATTATTCTCAATTATTAGGTAACCAATGGACCTCAACCCCATTGGTGAGTTAAAGGGGAGGGTCTCTGCAGGCATGTAAAGACATCCCCTGATGGAATGGGCTGATGAGAACAATTTCTTCCAACAACCATGAAGGTGGCTGCAGCAGGTGTTAAGGAGTACTTAGAGCTTGATCAGACATAGAAGATACCTAGGCCATCCACTGTATCCTGGGTCATTACCAGTCTTTTTGATTTTTGTCCTGCCACAGGACTTCAATGACTAGAAGAAAGAGTGAGGCTAATGACTTTGTGCAATCTTGTCTTACTTAAATCCAATTCATGCAGAAATCAAGACATCACTCTGTGATGTCATTAGTCCTCTGAAAATGAAAGACAAGCAACAATAACAAAGAGATCATTCTCATGAAAGTTTTGTGGAGTTGGGAGGAAGGCTATGGCTTAGCAACTACAGATATTTTCTTATTTGCCTTTTGGAGTATGAAGCATCTGATTATTTTTTTGAATGCTGAGAATCCTCGCTTCTTTCAGATGCTTTGGGAATCAATCTCTCAATGACCTCAAAATGTCACCTCAAACACAGACTTCCTCACTGCATAATTTAGCTAATTCTGTTGTATATCTCATTATAATTTTCTTTACTCTTATTTTTTTACTTCTTTTAGTAGTTTATGGATTATGATGCTAGAGCTAAGAGTTACATAATTCTTTACAAGTAATTTTCTATTTCCCCCTATTTATTGTCTGCCTTCTACTTGCATCCTTAAATGTCCTTGAAATTATCTGGATCAGTTAGATCTTTTGTCAGATTTTCTATAAATTTGTATTTCCTTCTATTACTCTGTGTTGTTTTATCAAATGATACTGTTCATAATATTCTGCCATCTCAACCCTGATGATTATTGACTACATGGCCTTTCCCAAGTTTTCAGGCCTCAGTTTCTTCATCTATACAATCAAGGGGTTGGATGAGATCATTGTTAGGGTCCATCACAGCTGTAAGTCTAAAATTTTAAGATTCTGTTGTTCTATTCTATAAGATTCTATAATTATTTATCTTCTAACATGGTTCTGCCTTGGATTCCGTATTTATCTGCTTCAAAAAGAGCCCAAGTATTGACAGGATAAGGATATTTGTAGGCTCTTTTGGTTTTTGCTAGGGTGGAGCTGGGGAGGCATTCAATTTGTACTGTTTTTTTAAGCTTCCTTAGGAAATGGAAACAGTATTTGCAAAATCTGTTTTTTTTTAAAAATTATTTATTTACTTTTAGATTACAACATTCAGTTCCACAAACTTTTGAGTTCCAAATTTTGTCCCTTTTCCTCTCCTCTCTCCTCCCCCATTATGGCAATATGCAATCCTATATAGGTTCTGCAAATACCTTCATATTAAACATTAGTCAAGTTGTAAAGGATTATAACCAATGGAATAAACAACAAGAAAGAAGGAACAAAACAAAATAAAGAAGAGAGCAAGTAGTTTGCTTCAATCTGCATTCAGTCTCCTTAAATCTTTCTCTGGATATGGATAGCCTTTTCCATCATGAGTCCTTTGGAATTGTCATATAAATTTGCCTTGCTGAGATGAGCCTATTCAATCAAAGTCAGTCATCACAGATATGATGTGTCTGTGATTATATACAATGTTCTCCTGTTTCTTTTCCTCTCATTCAGCATCAGTTTACATAAATCTCTCTTGTTATGAAGTCCATCTGCTCCTCATTTCTTATAGCACAATAGTATTCCATTAGATATGAACTCTTTTGAATACAGACCTAGAAGTGATATTTTTGGGCTTTAGAGCCCTTTGGGAATAGTTCCAAATTGCTTCCTAGAATGATTGGATCAGTTCACAACTCCACCAACAATGGATTAGTGTTTCAATTTTCTCACATCTCCAAATACACAGTTATCTCACCTGTGAGTGTGAATGGAACGTACTCACCTTCTCATACTTCTCTTGCTTCTTGTATTTGAAGGTCAAATTTTCTGTTCAGCTCTGGTTTTTTTTTATCAAGACTGCTTGAAAGTCCTCTATTTCACCTAATGACCATATTTTCCCCTGAAATATTATACTCAACTTTGCTGAGTAGGTGATTCTTGGTTTAATCCTAGCTCCTTTGACCTCTGGAATACCATATTCTAAGCCTTTGATCCCTTAATGTAGAAGCTGCTAGATCTTGTGTTATCCTGATTATGTTTCCACAATTCTCAAATTATTTCTTCCTGGCTGCTTGTAATATTTTCTCCTTGATCTAAGAACTCTGGAAATTGGCTATAATATTCCTAGGAGTGTTCTTTTGGGGATCTTTTTCAAGAGGTGATGGGTGAATTCTTTCAATTTTTATTTTGCCTTCTTTTTCTGGAATATCGTGGGAGTTTTCCTTGAGAATTTCTTGAAGGATGATTGTAATAGCAATCAGTTTAGCAGATACTTACCACTTAGTAACTTCGGGCTAATTATGGAAGGTGTGAGCCATGTCCACTGTTGAGACTGGTAGAAGGGGATTGGCTGAGACAGGAGGCCAGTGTGTATATATAAAGGATTCCAGAGCCAGAGAGACAGAATTGGAATTTTTTCTGTTGAAGGAAGTAGGATTGTCTCAGCATCTGGGAGCTGGGATGCTGGACTGAAGAAGTGAGTTGGAGTTTTCTTGAGACCAGAATCTGGGGAAGGCCACCAAGAAAGCCAATATTCCTTTTGGGTCCTAGGGCCAGCTGAACTGCTGGAGGACTGAAGAAGCATGACCAGGATAAGACTTTTTTTGTTCATGGCCTGGCTGATCCTTGAGTTCCAGGCAAGAGAAGTGGTGAAGGGTTTGAGACATGCTGAACCCTGTGAACTTCAGTGTGTCAGGGACTGCCCTGAGTACTAGACAAGGACGTGGGAGCTATCTACCTCTGAATCTAGATGACTGTTTGGTGGATTCAGGAGGGATCTGAAACCATGGAAGGGGATCCAGGCAATCAGAGAGACCCCCCCCCAGAGTCA
>JAQQSW010005891.1:0-14077 GCA_028646575.1 Pseudocheirus occidentalis | reverse complement strand
AATGTTCACATGGATTAGTTGTACCCAACCTGTGGTAGAGCATTCTGAGCTCATATTGGTCTGATCAGTCATAGTTAGACACATTGAAACTTGATGTCATTTTGGTCTTCTTTAAGAACTAAGGACAACAACCAACTATCTGTCTATCTATCTATCTATCTATCTATCTATCTATCTATCTATCTATCTATCTATCTGTCTGTCTGTCTGTCTGTCTGTCTGTCTGTCTAGTTGTCTATCTATGTTTGTGCACGTATACACAAATACAAACATACATACACATATATGTACGTATACAGGTATATGTGCATATATGTATGTAACTGTGTTTTTTCTGACCTTTGACCAGTTCAGATGAGAGTGCTTTTCAAGTGCTATCCACTCAATCCACCCTTTTCTCTTAATTTGTATAGACTTTTACTTATGTACCCCAATTTTGTGAGGCAATTTCCCCCATCCTTCTCACTTTCCCTTCAACATATTTCTCTGAGATATATTTGTTTTCTTTTAATTCTTTTAACTTTTTTTTTTAATATTTTTCAATATATCACAAAGTCATTAGTTTCTATTTGGTTCATTTCCCCACCCTACCCCCCACCTCAAATTTTCTAATCAAAACTTAGTCTGATGTATTTTCTAGATCTTCTTAAAGGAATTGGCTGGGGAGTTGGATTGTACTTCATCCTGCTGCTCTTCCATCTTGGTTCCACCTCATTAACACAATAAATCTTGAATATAATCATTCATGTAACAATAAGGGTTCACATGTTCTCATGTAAGGCAAACATAGGAATAATAAATGCATCAAAGTTCACACATAGACCTGGATCACACTTTCTGCCAATGTACTCAGTGTTTGAAGGGAAGAGTGGGCATACCTTACAGAAACCTAGGATAGAAGGTGCACAGGTGAGTAAAACCCACCAATTCAGAGTAACTCACAATCTGGGACTGTAAACTTCAGTGTCCTCTTCCTGTTACAGTAATTGTCTATAAAAGTTCCTTGATTTATAGCTTCTCTGTTAATTAGATCTCTCTACTGCTAAACTGAGTTGATCCAGTGGTTCTCAAGTCTGTGGGTCATGACCCCTTTGGGGGTCCAGTGACCCTTTCACAGGAGTTGCCTAAGACCATCAGAAAACACATATTTCCAATGGTCTTAGGAACCAAGACACTGCTCCTCTATCTGTCTCCAGGCGAGTCTGCCCACATGCAGACATGCCCATATACAAGTATTAAAAGAGTCATGGCATTAGGAAGATTGAGAACCACTGATTATTTAGCTGTGCCTGACTGACACCTCAATGGGCTTGAAATCTCATATTCAATCCTTTGCGTGAGTTCTGATTCTCTGCTTCTAAGCTGTTCCTTTGCTCAGCTAAACTTATTCTACAACAGCATCAGCAGGATCCATTACTTCCAGCTTCAGGCTTAGCTAATTCCTTCAGCTAACTTTAAAGTATTGTTACAATTTTTTAAGGAAAAGACAAAAAACTTTTCTTCAAGTTAGCAAAAACCTCTCCAACTGTTCCTTTGCAGGATTTTTCTCCTATTCCACCTTTTGGCAACAACAGGTGTCAATGCAGAGAATTATCTTCTGTCTCCTCAGTAGAAATAGGGAGCAGAATGTATTACCTCCACTTCTTTAATTTTCCATCTCTGCAGCAAGACATAATAGAGAGCAGAGAATATTCCCTCTTCCTTCCTCCTGTCAGACACAGGTGAGAGTAGAGAGTATTCCAGGGTCTCACTGGACAAGCCATTTGTCTGGCAACAAGTGATAATGCTGAGAGAGAGTTACAGTCTCTAATGTAGTTCTGAAATCTTACCTTTCATATCTCTCTCTCTCTCTCTCTCTCTCTTTCTCTCTTTCTCTCTCTCTCTCTCTCTCTCTCTCTCTCTCTCTCTCTCTCTTTCTCTCTCTCTCTTTTCTTCTGAGTTAAGACTCTGGGTACTCTATATGAATATCACCTGTACTTATATAGTTAGTAGCTTATGATTAGTAAATCACTTCTTCTGACTATGATCAGGTAAATTCTATTTGTTCCATAATCATAGAACAGATCTGTTTTTCATATTTCTTCAGTTATTAATCTAAGAGTTCTCCATTTCTTCATTTGAAAATCACTGAAGCATAATGTGTTTTTTTATTAATTCCAGTATTCTATAGATTATAAAATTCAAATGAGCAATTGCTGTCTTGAAATTAAGTCAGACTTAACTTCAATAACTGTTTCTCTTATAATGCTAAGTTTATCTGTCACAGATGAGTAAATTATCTTAACTCAGTCACTGATTTACTCTGGAGTTATGCTCCAGACAGGTGAATTGACTCCTTCAAAAGGTAACTCCTTTATAATACACACACACACATACACACACACACACACACACATACTCCCTTATAACTATATATCATAACCTATACAATAGACAGTTTTTAGCCATTTACTTTTTTCCTCCATGAATAGTTAAGCTAAATTATTTTTAATACTTATGGATGCCATTTAGGAGGCTCTCCAGTGCTCCAAGACTTGAAGAAATCAGGACAATGTTATCTTAAAATAGAAGCAACTAGAGGACTCAATCACTTTTATGGTATCCTTCATCCATTTGGATTCTATAATGAAACCCTCCATGATAATGGCAAGTACCCTTGATAAGCAAAAATTTCTATTTTATTCCTTGCTTGATAACGTGTAAGTAAAAAGAACAGACCTCAGATCATACCTGATATGTATGTGTGTGTGTGTGTGTGTGTGTGTGTGTGTTTCAAAGGTGAGAAAGGAACAGCTAACTCATCCAAGGACCAAAGGCTGCTTATTCTAATTATATAATGAAAATTATATCATTGAGAGACCTTAAAAGAATGTGTTATATCTTCTGCTGTAAATATCCAGAGAGTCCTTGGAATAATTTACTGTCCTTTACAGCATTTCCACATAGAAGTTTTTCTCCCACACAGGGGGCATTTTCACAAAAGAGAAGAGAACAGTATGCAGAAGTTTGATCCATAAACTTGTCTTGAATCCTGGGAAAATTCTTAAATTGATCATTAAAGAGACAGTGAACATTCATAAAGGAAGCAGGAATCACAAAGATTACGCAGTATGGCTTCATCACGAACAGGTCATGCCAGGCTGAATATCTTACCTTTGATGGCAAAGTAGTAGATGAGAGAAATGTTGCAGACATAGTTTACCTGGATATTAGTAAAAGTTTTTATACAATATTTTATATCATTGTTGTAGAGGAGATGAAGAGATGTGTATAGGATGACAACACAGTTCGATGGATTTAGAATTGGTTGGATAGGAAAACTCAGTGGTCATTAATGGTTCAATGTCAATTTGGCAGGAGGCCTCTAATTGAGTACTCCAGGGATCCATGCTTGGCCCTGTGCTGTATCATTTTTTATCGATGACTTAGATAAAGGCATAGATGGCGTGCTCATCAAATTTGCAGTAGACACAAAACTGGCAAGGACAGCTAACGTATTGCATGACAGAGTCAGGATCCAAAGAGATCTTGAGAAGCTAGAGCATTGAACTGAATCTACTAAAATGAAATTAAATAGGTACAAACACTACACTCGGTTACAAAAAAAATCATTTTCATAGCTATGTGATGGGGCAGGCATGATGACAGCAGCCCATCTGAAAAAGATTTGGGGTTTTAGTAAACTACAAACTCAATGAGTCAGCAATGTGGTTGGCTGCCAAAAAAGCTAATGGTATCTTGGGTTGTATTAAGCTTCCTGGAATAAGGAGGTGATAGTCCCTCTAGATTCCGCCCTCATTTGACCTGTAGTGGAGTATTTTTTTTAGTTTGGGGTGCCATAGTTTAAGGATATTGACAATATGGAGAATGGCCAGAGGAAAGCAACCAAGATAGTAAAGAGCCTTGAGTCCATCTTATATGTGGATAACCAGAAGGAAATGGGGATATTTAGTCTAAAGAAAAGAAGACACAGAAGGGCTATGACATCCGTGCTCAAGTACTTGAAATACTGTGATGTGAGAGATCGGATTTGTTCTGTTTGGCTGCAGAGAATAGAATTAGGAGCAATGGGTAGAATTTGCATATAATCAAATTTAGGGTGGTGTCAGGAAAAACTTCATAATGATTAGTTATCTAAAACCAGAATAGGCTGCCTTAGGACATGGGAGGCTACCCATCTTTGCAGATCTTCTAGTATATGCTGGATGGCCCACTTGTCATGGATGTTATAATGGAGATTAGTTTAGGGGAATGGTCAAATGATACAGCCACTAATAGAAGTCTCTTCTACCTATTATATTTTGTGATCCTGTATTTAATCCAAAGTAACTCTGTAATTTATAGAATAAGCTTTCTGAGCCTATCCGACCCTCAGCTCTCTCAAGACTGCAGTCTAAAAGCACTACCCTGAAGACAGCTTATCAGTAAATAAATGAACAAATAAATAAATGTGAATCTAACAGGCGTAATTTTAAACAAGCAAAGTCCATTTCTCTGATTATGTTAGGAATCAGAGGGTCATCAAACAAAGTTGTTTCTGTTGTTACATCTTTTCAAGGACACTTTTGGTATTTGCATGGGAGATACCTCATTCAAGAAGAGTCTTCAATGTAGTATTTTGCTTGACTGGATAAATTTTTTTTTGCAGTCAACAAACAATAAACCAAACAGAATCTTGTGTTCTTGGCATCATACAGTTTACTGTGAGACTCTAAATACATGGTCTACAGAAAATTATTTTCAAAAGTCTGTCTATATTTGCTTCTTCTCAGATCTTTATATGAAAGGGGGGCATTGATTTACATGTAGATCATTCTCATAAAGATTTTATAAAGTTGGGAAATCAAACATATCAGTCAGTAGTTACTAATGGTTTCTCAGTGACCTTTTGGGGGGGCAATACTAATGCACTAAGTTTTTTCCAAGCACTAAGTATTCTCTCTTCTTTCAGATATCCTCAGAATGAATTCTTCAATGCCTCCAAAACTATGTCATCTCCAACGTGGACATCTTCAGTGAATATTTGATCTAATGAAATTCCTCTTCCCACCTATGTTTTTCTGTTCTTTGTTTTCTGTTATAGTTTGGTGGTATCTTTTGTTTTTATATCACTTTCATGTTCAAATATCCCTCTCCTGCCCTTACCCAGAGAGCCATATCTTATAACAAATAAAAAGAAAGAGAAGAAAAAAAATAAACATAATACTATCAAAAAATCAGAAGAGAAAGAGATCGTATTCCTTTCACAGCTCTAGATAGTAGATGGATTCTTAACCAAATAAGAGAAAGAGGCAATTGTTGTTGTTGTTGTTCAGTTGTGTCCAATTCTTTGTGACCCCAGTTGGGATTTTCTTGGCAGACACGGGAGTAGTTTGCCATTTCCTTCTCCACCTCAACTGACAGATGAGGAAACTGAGGTAAAAAGGGTTAAGTGACTTGCCCAGAGTTATACAATTAGACTAAGATAAGTCTTCCTGAGTCCAGTCCTGGTGCTCTATCCTCTGGGTCACTTAGCTGCCCTATAGAGGAAATTACAAAAGATGAAATAGATAATTTATTTATTTATCCTAAATATAGTTTGTTTGTAAATATTTCTCTGCTAATATCTTCCCACTTAGATTGTGAACTTAAGGGCAGGGAATATCTTTTCCCTCACTTATCTTTCTTTACCCTGTTTTACCTTATGAGATGAAAGGGAATGGGACTAATGATGCCTATGCACAGTGGATAGAATGCAGGACCTAGAGTCAGATGGACTCATCTTTATGAGTTCAAATCCAACTTCACACACTTACCAACTGTGTGACCCTGGGTAAGTTACCTAACCTGTTTGCCTCAGTTTCCTCATCTGTAAAATGAGCTGGAGAAGAAAATAGTAAACCACTCCAGTTTCTTTTCCAAGAAAACTCCTAAAGGGATCACAAAGAGTTGGACATAATTATAGAACGACTAAATTAAAATTACTTCCTTGACTCTCATCCTCTTACTTGCCTCTCTTAACTTCAAGGTTCTTCTCATCCTAGAGCATCCCTCTGTCATGCTGCCCGCCCATCCCATTGAAAAGTTTCGCCTAGGGTCTCTATTTAGGGGAGGGGCATAACCCTCTCCTAATGAAGCCAGGGGTATACCCCTCCCCTAATGAAGCCAGCCTTCATTCCTGTCTGCATTCTGCTTCTGTCTCTCTGATTCTCCCAACTTTACTTCCACATCACACCCCCTTCTTCCTTGTGGGTGTCCTCTCATCCTTCCTCCCCTGCCTCCACACTGTTATGTAAGCACCTTAAGAACAGAGACCAATTATATTTTTGTTAATATTTGTAGCCTCTGTGCTTAGCACATTGTGAGTTCTTGATAAATGCTTATTGCCTTAATTCCTGTTCCCTTAAAGTGACAATGAAAGACTGGAAGTGGGACAGAATAATAGTCTACTTGTAAAAGGGATGAGAATCCATTTATATGTACCCCCGGGATGGATTATAAAATATATATTATATATATAATATCATATATTATATACATATATGAGTCAGGAAGACTCATCTTCATGAGTTCAAATCTGACTTCTGGCATTGCCTAGATGTATGACCCTGGGCCAGTCACTTAACCCTGTTGCCTTAGTTTTGTTATTTTCAAAATGACTATATATATATATAGTTGCTGTTTCTATGAGATCCCCCTCTCTCACTGCCTCCATTTTTTTTCTCCTGGCACCTTTGTAACACTAGTACTTTCAATTTAACTTAAACCATTTTTTCTCTAGAAATGGTTGCTCAGGACCCTGGAAAGGCAACTTTACCATGCTATTCCATCATCTATGAGGCAGTTTTCCTTTAAGCAGCAGCCTCCCCTTCTTCTTTCTGCATTTTTCTGACTCTGTGGGTCTTGTTTCTCCCTCTCATGCATACTAGTTCTCTCTATTTCCCTTCTGTTTACTCACCTTCTCTGAAGAATTTGTGTGTGAGTGGTTGATTTTGAATTTATTAGAGCTAAATTCCCCAGTGATTGTAGTTATTTGATAGGTATGAATGTTTCCCTTGGAGTTACAAAAGTTCCCCATAGAAATTAATGAATATTTTAATCTTTTTGCTTTATAAATATACACTCCTACTTTTGAAAAGACAGCACAGACATATGTTGTTATTGAGTATGATAAGACAACATTCAGGGACACTGGGAAAATGTACTATCGCCAGGTTTAAAGGTTCATGATATGCTTTGTGATATCTAGGAAGTGAGACTTACTCAGTCTGTGGACCCTTCTAGGTCTCACACAGTACAACGCTAATTTTCTGCTTTCAAACAGATCTCTCTAAGTTTGGATCACCTTGTTTGAACAGAGAAGCAGAAGTTTATTTACCTAGACTCCCTTATACTGGGGGCCAGCACATCCCTTAAGAATACTCAACTCTCAATAAAGAAAGTCCTGGGAACTTTTCTAACCCCAGTATTAGGGGTACCAGTGAAACTTCACTTTTGTTTCTTTGTTTCCTAGTCAGCCTTAAAGAAAACAGAAAAGATGAAAATTGTGTCTTGGGACCATCTCCCAGATAGTCATTGTAGCTCCCCTGCTGAAATTAATTTGTATTTATTTTGCAAATATTTTGAATATACTTATATGCATATATGTAAGCTCATTGAAGGTAGGGGCTATTGCATTTTTGTCTTTGGGTTCCTAGAGTCTAGTACAGCATGTGTCTAGCGTATACAAATGCTTGCTAATTGATAGTTTTCTGTGAAGGCATCTTTGCTTGGTGGAGAAGCTGATGCCCTATTTCTCCATTAAAGGGGGTATCCAGCTAGAGAAATATGATAACTGTCATTCAGTCGATTGATAAACAATTATTAAGTGCCTACTATGTGCCCAGCAGGCAGCTAGGTAGTGCAGTGCATAGATTGCCCAACCTGGAGTCAGGAAGACTCATCTTCATGAGTTCAAATCTGACCTCTGGCATTTCCTAGCTGTATGACCCTGGGCAAGTCACTTAACCCTGTTGCCTTAGTTTTGTCATTTTCAAAATGAGCTGCCAAGAAAACCCCAAATGGGATCACAAAGAATGAGATAAGATTGAAAATGACTGAACAACAATTTGTGCTAAGTACCATGCTAAAGTGCTAGGGATACAAAGAAAGTTAAAAGTCAGTCCTTTTTCTCAAAGACCTCACAGTCTAATGTGGGAGACAACATGCAAACCACTACATACAAATAACCTAGATACAGAATAAATCAGAGATAACTAGAAGTAGGAGGAATTAGGAAAGCCTTACTGTAGTAGGTGGGATTGTAACTGGCATTTCAAGGAAGCTGGGAAAGCCAAGAAGCAAAAATGAAGAAGGAGAGCTTTCTAGGCATGGTGAACAGTGAGGGAAAATGCAATCAGGAGATGGAATGTTTTGTTCAAACAAAAGCAAAGAGTCAAGTGTCATTGCATCAAAGAGTACATAGAGGTGGTGTAAGAAGTTGTAAGAAGACTGGAAAATGGGGAGGGGGCCAGGTTAGGATGACCTTTGAGCACAAAACAAAGAATTGAAATTAGATCTTAGAGGCGAGAGGGAGGCATTGGAGTTTATTGAGTAGGGGATGGCATGGTCAGACCTCTCTTTTAGGAAAATGATTTCGACAGATGAAGGGAAGATTGACTAGACTGGGGAGAAACTTCTGTTAGGCAGACTAACTGGCAAGCTATTGCAATAGTCTAGGTGTTAAAAAAAAAACAAACCAGGGCCTGCATTAGGGTGGAGTTAGTATCAAAGAAAGGAAGGGACATAAGAGAAATGTTAGGAAAGTCAAAACTGATAGTCCTTGGAAGCAGATTGGTTTTGAAGGGGATAAGGGAGGGATGAGAGAGAATGATCACAAGAATGACTGACACCTAGTCTGGGTGGCTGGGAGGATGGTGGTACCTTCCGCAGGGAAAGAGAAATTTGTAAGGGGAGATGGTTTGGGATAAAAATACTAAGTTCAATTTTGCATAAGTTAGATTTAAGATGTCTACTGGATGTTCAGTTCAAGATGGTCAATAGGCAGCTGTATGTGTAAAATTGAATGTAAGCAGAGAAATTAGGACTAGAAAAAGTAAATTTGAGAATCATCAGCACAGAGATCTTAATGGAATCCATAAGAGCCAATGAGATCAAGTGAAATAGTAGGGAGGGAGAAGAGGAGATCTCCAGGACAGAGCCCTATAGGAAAACTGTGGTTAATGGGCATGACCTGGATGAAAATTCAGCCAAAGAGACTGAAAAGAAGTGGTCATATGAGTAGGAGGAGAACCAGGAGGTAATAGTGCCATAAAAACCCAGAGAGTAAAGAGTATTAAGGAGAAGAGAGTGGCCAACAGTATCAAAGGCTGCTGAGCAGAGGCTCATGTCAATAAGGATGAAGACTGAGAAAGGGCCATTAGATTTGGCAGTTAAGGTCCATTAGCTAACAAACACCACACCCTTGCACTCAACTCTAATCTCTACTTACTTCTGACAAGTACTACACCATCTAGTTCTGTGCACACCAGTCACTTTCATTTCATCTTGTATGTTCCTTATTGCTTGTCTCAGTCAATTTGTCTTTCTTAGCTCATTAACTTCCTAACAACAATAGGAAGGTCTATATGTTCCCAGCACAGTACTGCCTACAGTTAGAGCAGTTGTTCTTAACCATTAAAAAAAAAAAAAAATCAAGGAACCCTTTGGCAATCTGATGAAGGCTACTGACTCTTCAGAACAATATTTTTAATTGCATAAAATAAAATACATAGGATTACAAAGGAAAACATTTATATTAAAATGAAGGTACTTAAATGAAAAAAACACCTATATTCATAAACTATAGGTTAAAAGCCCTGAATTGAAGCCTTCAATAAAGTTTTCTGAACATGGTACTAGGCACCATCTCTATTGCAGAGCCCTGTGCTTGGTGCTGGAAGAGGGAGGAACTACCCTCAGGGAGCTCCTAGTTCAATGGCAAAGACTCAGTTCCTTCCTGTGGAAAATACCCTACCCTTAGAGAGCTCCTGGATGTGACAAACAGAGACAAAAAACAATTCTTACTCAGCACACTGCAATACACTGGCTAATTGCAAGAATACTTAATGTTTGTACTGAGCATTAAACTTTGCCAAATCCTTTTCACACCTCTTTGATACAAGGACCAGTGTGATACAGTAGAGTGTATCCTGAATCAGGAATCAGGAGACCTAGTTCTACCACTAACTAGCTGCATGATCTTGGGTGAGTAACCATCTCTGGGTTTCAATGTGCCAAATTTTTATGATTGTATGAAATGTTGCTCTCTCCACTTGACTGATTAAAAGAAAAACAGCTAAGGCACAGAAAAGTAAAGAGACATGTCCAAAGTCACACAACCATTTATAGAGAGCTGTACTAGAACCTAAGTATTTTGGCTTTAAGGTCAAGTTTCTTCCTACTAGGGCATAAAACGCTTTATGATAAGGAGAAAGACAGTGGTTTATTGATGAATAAGAGGCTGGTGACACATCCAAGTCAAGAGGGACATTCACTACTTTCTCACAGCTGATTCTTCCTGGTCCTTCCCATCCCCTCCTCCTTTCAACTCCATCTCTGCCTCTTTTCTACCTGACCCTTGTTGTTCTTTACCTCTATTTATGATTCCCCTTAGTGCTGAACCCTACTTTAGTGACCAATTTTGTCTTCAAACCAAATGCAAGAAAAGTCCTCCATCATAGAGGGAAGTTTAACTTGATGTTGGGAAGCAAAGCACCAACTTCCTAACATTTGGAGCTGTCCAAATGTGGAATGAGCAACCTTGGGAGGAAGTAGGCTCCCCCTTACTGGAGGTCTTCAAGCAAAGATTGAATAGACACTTATTGGACATGTTGAAGAGGAGATTATTTGAGGGTCAGGGTATGAGTTGGACTCATTGGTTACTGGAATCTTTTCCAAATCTAAAATTCTGTGATTCTGTAAACTTATGAAATTGCAAAAGAGACCAACCCATGCCCATACCATATCCTCAGTTGCCTGGGCCTGCCAGACTGTTAACTTCCCAAGTCATCTACCTCGGTCCATGTGGACAGTCTCAGTCATCTCTACGGCCCAGTCGCTTCCACGACCCTTCGGGATACTCCCAGATTAGACAGACAGACTAGTCAGACACCTTGGTGAAGTAGTATGGGTCTCTTTATTCTATCCTATTGTGTGCCCTATCCCCATGTGTGCCATGCCTCCTTGTGCACCGTGTTCAGCACTCTCCTGCACTCCTCTGCCTTATATAGACTGTCTGTCTTCCCCTCATCACGTGCCTCAGTAACAGTATTCTGATAGGGGGGAGTGTTCCTCTGCTTATTCATACATGATCTATGCCACCCGTGACCTTTGATATTCCAAGACCCCCGTACCTGTGGGACATGGGACAGTGTGAGCTTGGTAAACAGGAAGTATGGTCACGGGAGCAGGGGCAAGCACAAGGCTGCCTCTTAGACCTACCTTCAGTCTTCTTGTTTTCGAGGACACAAGTTCAGACCTCTAGTCATTCAAGGCTTAAAGTGGCCCTTACACTCAGTGAGTTGGAAGACCAAGGAAATATGTGGATAGCAATCTACTTGGTCTCATGGAGGGGCTGTGAAGAAGATTCCCGTTAAATGATGTAACTCAAACAGGGAGTCAAAAAACTCCTACATATGACACTTCTTGCATTTACTGTTGTCTCTCCCATTAGAATGTGAGTTCCTTGAGAACAGTGTGAGATTTTTTCGCCTTGCTTTTCCTTTATTATGTCAACAATTAGCACAGTGCCTGGCAAATACTAGGTGCTTAATAAATTATTGTTTATTGTTGTTTATCCTTCATTCTTGAAGAGGACCAATGGTATCATGAAGGTGATTTCTTGACTTGCACATAAATTGGATTTAAGTGAGGCAGAGTTGCACAAAATCATCAGCCTCACTCTCTCCTCTAGAGTCACTGGAATTCAGTGGCAAGACAAAAGTGAAGACAATTGGTGATGGCCCCACTTAATAAATATTAGTTAATCAATGAGTACCCATTGGCATACACACAGAAATCCTGTCACACACATACCTTCCAAACTCCTCACCTGCTCCTTCAGGTAAACTTTTGTTCCTTCCAGAATTTCAGTGTATCATTTGCATTCACTCTCTGTGTTTAACCAGTAGGAAATTACCCAATAGAGCAGAGAGAGACAGAGGACTTGTTTCCCAGTGGTTGATAGAGAACTTGGACAAATCATAGCTGCTAAGGCTCACTTGAAAATTCTCCTCCTTTGGAAGTCTTCTCTGATACAGGAGAGCCCAATCTAAAACCACTGACCAGCACTCTATGGACCACCTCCATTCAGAATCCCTTCTGCCCTTGAACTGAGCTCACTTAATCATTCAATCAATTCACAATATATCAGTCTTCCACTCATGGGGCAACCATTAACTTAATCAGTCACAATACAATAATCAAACTTCTACTCATGGGGCAACCATTAACCTAATCAGTCACTAATCTAGATTCACAATTACTAAATATCATTAATCACAAATAGTCATTAGAAAACCACACAAACTCTCCACCCCTTGGTGTCCAGCAAACCTCACTTTGATCCAAGGGGAGGCCTTTTCTTCATCTTGATTCTGGGTGGTCTCTCTGATTCCCTGGATTCTCTTCCATGGTCCCAGCTCCCTCCTGAATCCACAAAACAATCACCTGGATTCAGAAGCAGACAGCTGCCAGGTTCTCATCCAGTCCTCAGAGGTAGACAGCTCCCAGGTCCTTGTCCAGTCCTCAGGGCAGTCCCTGGCACACATTGAAGTTCACTGGGTCCAGCACATCTGAAATCCTTCACCACTTCTCTTGCCTGGAACTCAAGGATCAGCCAGGCCATGAACAAACAAAGTCTTATCCTGTTCATGCTTCTTCAGTCCTCTAGAAGTTCAGCTGGCCCTAGGAGCCAGAAGGAATACGCCTTCTGGGTGGCCTTCACCAGATTCTGGTCTCAGGAAAACTCCATCTCAGTTTTCAGTCAGCTTCCAGATGCTGGGAGAGAAACTCTCTCTGTCCCTGTCTCTGTCTCTGTCTGTCTCTCTGTCTCTCTCAAGAAAACTCCAACTCACTTCTTCAGTACAGCAGCCCAGCTGCCAGATGCTGAGACAATCCTGTTTCCTCCAACAGGAAAATTCCAATTCTGTCTCTTTGTCTCTGGAATTCTTTTTTTTTTAATTTATTGACTTGTTTATTTACTTTTAGTTTACAAGATTCAGTTCCAGAATCACTTTAGTTTCAGATTTTTTCCCCTCCCTTCTCCCTCACTACCCCCCCCATGGTGACATACAATCACGTATAGGATCTGCAAATACCTCCACATTGTACAATAGTCTGGTTGTATAGAAGCGTTGTAACCAAAGGAGCCAACAATGGGAAAAAAAAGAAACAAAACCAAACATGGAAAAGAACAATAGCATGTGTTGCTTCAGTCTCCATTTAAACTGTGGTTTTTCTAGATCTTTCTCTGAGTGTAGATATCTGAGACTTGTAGAGCTTTCTTCTAACTGTGCATTGCTGAGAAGAGTCCAGTTTATCAAGGTTGGTTGTCACACATATGAAGTATCTGTGACTGTGTACAAATTTTTCCTGGTTCTGCTCTTCTCACTTAGCATCAATTTGTATAAGCCTCTCCAGGTAATTATGAAGTCCATCTCCTTCCCATTTCTTGTAGCACAATAGTATTCCATTACATTTATATACCACAACTTGTTCAGCCATTCCCCAATTGATAAATGGGTAAAGTATATGAACAGGCACTTTTCAGGGGGAAAAATTAAAGATATCTTTAAGCATATGGAAAAATGCTCTAAATCACTATTGATTCGAGAAATGCAAATCAAAGCAACTTTGAGGTACCACATCTCACCAGTCAGATTGGCTAAGATGACAAAGCAGGAAAATGACAACTGCTGGAGAGGATGTGGAAAAATTGGAACTCTAATGCATTGCTGGTGGAGCTGTGAACTGATACAACCATTCTGGAGGGCAATCTGGAACTATGCCCAAAGGGCTATAAATAATTGTATAACTTTTGACTCAGTAATACCACTTT
>JAQQSW010005890.1:0-14077 GCA_028646575.1 Pseudocheirus occidentalis | reverse complement strand
TGTCACAATATGTCCACTATGAAGATGTCCTGTATAATCACACATCCACAGTCTGTATTGAATTGACTGTCCTTCCAGTGGGGGTTGGTGACAAGGGAGGAATCAAAAGAATCGAGAATTTAAAGTTCTATAATACCTGCAACTAGGTATTAAGATATACAGGGGCTGGGGCAGGGAGACACTCCCTGCCCTACCAGAAAGTTAGAGAGCAGATCAGGGGAGGGGCTTTACAGTGGGATTGCTGTTTTGGGGTTGGGGCAGGGGAAAGACGGGGAGAAAATAGGTAATTCAAACATTTCATGAAAATGAATGATGTAAACAAGAAAACAAATTAAAAAATTATTAATAAAAAAGAAAAGAAAATGTTATACATCATCCAGGTTCATGAACTAATCCTTACCCTTGATATGTCACTCTCCCTTAGCTCATGTGTCCAGACAGTTTCCAAAGCTTATCCTTTCTACCTTCACATTTCTCATACATGCCCCCGTCTCCCTCTTCACATGGCCACTACCTTAAAACAGGCCTTCTTTACCTCTTGCCAAGTTTCTTACCCCTCCAATCTATATTCCCACAAAGATGCCAAAATGATATTTCAAAAGCCTAAATCTGAACATATCCCTCCTTAATAAACTTCAATGGCTCCCTTTATTCTTAAGGATTAAATAGAAAATGTCTCAAACACTTTGCAACCTCATCACAATCTAGCTTTCAAGCCTTATTACACATAACTCCCCCTTCCATACTCCATGATTCAATCAAAATGGGCTCCTTGCTTTTCCTCCCACATGACATTCCATTCCCTGTCTCCATATCTCTGTTCTGGCTGGTGAGCTCCCATAGTAGATGTATTGATTGATGGAATGATTAGTGGAAGAAATAACACATCACATTTTAGGAAGGAGATTGGCATATTGGAATGGATCCAGAGGATGCTGCCTGGAATGTCAAGAGGTCTAGAAATCATGCCGTATGAAGATTACTTGAAGGATCTGTGTTGTCTTTATCCTGGAGTAGAAAGAAGACAATGGAAGAACACGATTTCTATCTTCAAGCATTTGAGGTTTGTCACATAGAATAAATGAGTAAATGAAAAATATTTTAAAGTGCTTATGTAGTATGTTTTGAGTACTGTGCTAAGTGCTAGGCATGCAGAGAGAGACAAAGAGAGAGAGAAAAAGAGAGATCAGAGACAGAGACAGACACACACACAACACACATACACACACACAGACAGAGAGACAGAGAGACAGGGAGTTCCTCCCCTCAGGAAATTTATGTTCTCAAGGGAAAAGTGACATATGTGTGGCCAGGGAAGAGAGCATCCGCAGAGTTATAGAAATGATGAGTTGATCCATAATATAGTCAAATAACAAAACTTTTTACCCACCCAGGAAGTAGTATCTTAGCAATCAGCAAGAAAGTGGCTATAATTAATCTCTTTATCTCTACAGGAGTAAGGAGATGCCAATCTGTTTCATTTCTCCTCTCTAATGTTAATGGAATATAAGATCTTCCCCACCCATTAAGAGGCATCATGTGGAGCCCATTAAGGGAAGCTTGCTTAGAGAGGCTTGCTTGTAGGAAGGTTTTCACACCTTTTGCTAATGTCTAATTAGGTACTGAGTCAAGAGGGTGGTATTGCCTTTTGGCTCTGAGAAGTGTTATATATACTCTAAGTTGAGTTTGCTTTGGCCGTTCCCTTATCAGAAGAATCTTGTGATTCCCTGGTCCAGATTCTGAGTGGCTGTATGTTCAGAGCTCCCCTGCTGCTCAGATGAAAAGGCTCCCTTTGATCCAGGAATGTATGTAAAGTACATAGCAATATTGCTTTGATTCTGGTAATCAGAGCACTGTCTGTTGGTCTTTATTTGTCTGCTTGTATTTTCTCTGAACTTCAGGGTGCTGATTTTTCCCCTGAACTGGTGAATGTAATTATAAAAGGTTGTTGACTCCTTAAACAGTTATCTTTCCTAGTAAAGCAGGTCTAAGAACCTGTGCTAGCAGCCATCCTGGGTATGCCTGTGTGGTTGCCATTACATCTTCTTAATGAATATGATACTAGGTAGGGGAAAGCTTTAAAAAAATAATCTCCTCTATAATTGTCCTTGAGATCCATTTGGTCCTTTGTGTGAAGTGTAGCTGAGAATATGGATCTTTAACAGGACATTTTCCATTCAGTAAATGTACTTACATCTAGAGTATAAGCATGTATCCCTTGTAGGTCATAGAAGGTGGGAGATAAGAATCTTAAGGTGGTGACTACTGAATGGGAAAAGTAGATAAGTCCATCTAGCCATGTACAGAGGGAGTGCATAGGAACAAGGGCCCTTGACTCAAGAATTCTGTTTAGTGGTAAAAAATTTAAAAATTGCACATGAAACTGCAAATCTATTATGTGTGAATTGCTATTCCTTTTAAATATACAATAAAATTACCATGCTGATTTCTTTTTTTCCTTCTCTTCCTTCTACCCTAGGGATGGCTACCACAAGACCCAAATATGTATGTGTTTGTTTGTATATATATGCGTATATGTATGCATATATATACGCATGCATATATATGTAAAATCATTCTAGTTATTTCTCTGGATGCAGATAACATCTTCCTTCATATATCCTCTATGGTTAATTTGGATATTTATAATAGTTAAAATGACTTGTTCCCTCAAAGTTCTTTTTTTCCACAGTTGTTCTTAAAATAATATTGCTGTTACTATACCGCAGGCTCCCAAAGTGGGCAAAACTGCTCTGTGTGTGTGGGGGGGTGGTTGAGTGGTCCAAGGGGGCACTAAATAAAAATTAGGGAGCAGTGGAAGCATAAGAACAAAAGTGAAGATAAGAAAATTTTGAAAAACGTTTCATACATGTTTTATCTGTTCTATAACAGTAATAAAATCACAGAGATTTCATTGTTTTCCAAGTAAACATGCAAAATGAAAGTTATAATTGATCAGTGGTCAAGTGGTCAAATCTGCCAACAGGTCTTAATGAACAAGTGTTGGCCGGCAGTCTAGCATGCATTGGCAGGAAGATGTGCATGTAATGACTTGTTTACAATATGATTACTATATGGTTATATGATGCAATATTGTGTTATCAAAATTTCAATGCAGGAAACTCCCACAAATTTATAATAAATCACTAAATTTAAGATGCATCATTTTAACATTAAAAACAAATAAATTTTTAAAAATTAAAAAAAAAACTGTTAAAAGGTTGAAGAAAGATTTCCAGAGGAATATGGAGTATTTTCTTTTTTGAAAAGGGAGTGGTAGGTCAAATAAGTTTGCACACAGCGTATATAACATTTGCTTGGTTTTGCTCATTTTGCTCTTCATTGTTTCATGCAATTTTTTCCATGTTTTTCTAAGATTGATTTTTTTACCCCTCTGAGTAATCTTCTAGTATTGCTACCTGGCTAAAAAATCATGTAACACAACAACCTCTCAAGAGTAAATGAATAAATAAATGAGTAAATTTATTAGCATATAAAATGAAGCATGGCAGGTTATTTGTGGGTCTGGAAAGATAGCAGCCATGGTCAGCAGACCGGAAAGATACCAGATTCCCTCCCAAGATGATACAGTTTTCCCCATGAAAACAGGAAAGAAACAATGGAAGTGAACAGTAGAACTTCCACTGAAGGTATTTTGGAGATTTTCCTTGAGGGCTTCAGCTTCCTTTGTTTGACTGGGTGAGTTTCTTTGGATCCTGTGTCTTTAGGGAATGAATCCTGAATCGTGGGTCATACAGCTGAGCTGTACCAGGTCTGAAGCATGTGAGGTGGCAGTCTGTTTGAAAGTGGTGTATCTATGGGAAAAGGTCCTTGGTAGCAGTTTCTAAGTCTCTCTTTCCTGATAAAATGAGGGCATTAGACCAGATGCTCTTAAAATACCCCTCAGTTCTAATACGGTAGATTAAAAGAAGAACCCAAATGTTTGGAAGTATTTTATCTTCAAATTCCTTTACTCACATGACTTCTGAATTACATTCACCTTATATTACAATGGATCCAGGATGGATGAGTCTTCCCAAAATCTTTCAGGACCCTGACAGGCCTACTCATCAAAGAAAAGGGAGGGGGAAGTACAAATTAGCTGACTGATCTCTATGATTAATAAGATAAACTTCGTTCTAGATTTGTGGAAGAAACCATGGTAGAAGGCAAATCATCTCCATCATTTCTGCCTTTTTTCTGTTGATTTGGATTTAGTTGGGATGGAATTGCAGGGACAGGGAACAAGAGAGCTCAACTCTCCTGCACCACCACCCCCAACCTCACAGACTACAGTGCTTCATTCTGAAGGACACAAGTGCTGTTGGCCATTCAGATCTCGTTATAGGAAGAGGGGACAATTTGTCGGTCTAAACTAGAGAAAAATTAGCAAACAGCTAATTAAGGCCTTCTTCCAAGAAACAGGAAAGCAAGGATGAGGGTCAAGATTTTAAAATGCAAGATCAAGTATCAGTGCAAGTGGAGTTCTTGAGATATCTTGGTGGGAGGAAGAGAATTAGTTTCCAATTGGACTGAATGTAGGTATAACTCAGAAGCTGAATGAGTAGAAAAGAGTAAATAACTGAAGAGTTTAGAAGATAGCATACTCTCACAGTGCTCTGGTTCTTTTTCTAAAATAAAGCAAAACAAAATTACCTTATCTATAGGCTTAAAAGGAAAGAAAACTAACCCTTATTAAGTTAGAACTGAAGGGTATTTCTTTTTTTTTAACTTTTGTTTATTTTGAGTTTACATCATTCATTTCCATGAAATTCTGAGTTACAAATTTTCTCCCTGTCTTTCTCCTACTCACCACCCCAAAACAGGAATCCCACTGTATACCCCTCCCGCAATCTGCTCTTTCCTCTATCCTCCCCCATCATCTCTCTGACTTTCCAGTAGGGCAAAATGGGTGTCCTTACCCCAGTGCCAGTATATCTTATTTCCCAGTTGTAAATAATGATAATATATATATATATATATACACACATATATATTTTTAACATTTGATTTTAGAACTTTAAATTCTAGAGTATTTCCCTTCCTCCCTCATCACCCACACCCACTGGAAAAACAAGCAATTCAATATAGGATGTACATGTGTACTTATGCAGAACATCTCCACAATGGGCATATTGTGAAAGACTGAGTATATTACCCTCCTTCCTATTCTGCCCCCCACTTATTCTTTTCTCTACTTTGTCCCTGTCCCTTTACAGAAGTGTGTGCTTCTAACAACACCTCCCCCCCAACTTGCCCTCCCTTCCATCATCCTCCCTCTCATCCCCTTCCCCCTTACTCTCCTGTAGGCCAAGATTCTCAGTTTAGAGTGCATATCAACTGAAGAATATTTCAAGATCACCTTGTGCAATCTCCTCATTTCATAGATGAAGAAACTGAGGCCCAGAGAAGTTAAGTGATCTACCCAAAGTCATGCGGCTATTTAGTGACTGGTTCCACACCAAGTATAATTCCAGCTTTTTGTCTTTTAGTATAATCTTCCCATGATTACAGGTGCCATTTAATGAGTTATATTTATAGAATAGTTGTATATCCATTCCTTTAAAAATTATGACCAAGTTCATTTTAGAATAAAAAATGTAACTCTAGGAAATCATGATTTACCTTTGCCTAGGAAAGGGACCAAGAATATAGATTGTCATTGTCTAAAAAGAAAATAATGCCATCTGGTGGTAATTACCTTGAATTGTATTTGCAAAAACCGAATAAGTAAGTTATCATAATTTTTAGGGTATGATCTTGGATTATCATCCCTATTTAAGGTGATTTAGCCAAAAACAGATCCATTTCTTATTTTTTCTATATCACTGATCTTTAATTAGACTGTTTAAGAACACTTAAAATGGACAGTGTGGGAGAAGTGGACAAAATTACCATCCCTGAATGGCCCTCAGAGATTAACTTCAGCAAGTGTCCTGTGGCTGACTTTTCCAATGAAGTCTCCTTACCTTATCTTAATATTCTTTGCCAATCTTCCTACCTCCACCATTATTGCACTATGGACTTCCTTGACATGTTTATAACATATAGCCCCTCCTCTCCTTAGAAATAGCTCTGTTTCAGTGCATGCTGATTTTTTTTGCTATACACAACCCCTAGTGAACTCTAAGACCAGATGCAATAGCTGATGTCCTCAAATTTCTCCTTTCCTCCTTCTATAAGAATAAAAAGACTTAGATACTAAACAAGGAGAATTCTAGTATCTGTGAGGAAAGGTCTCCTTTCCCTCTAGCCTGATGGGCCGTCCTTTTTGATTTAGTAATACTTGCTCTACTAAGATGATAAGTCCCTTATCTATTTCATATAACTAGTAACATACAATTTTCTCCATCAAGTATACTATTCTTTTCTTTAACTACCTATGATTTATGAATAGCCATCTGTCTTATGTTCATTTCACATACTAATATGTGGGAAAATGTTTACCTTATGAATCCCGCCTCAGAATTTTGTATAAAGGTACCTCTTACACCAAGTTGGTTCTATCAACCCTGGCAGGATGAAATAAATGTTTTTTTCTTTCATTCTTTTTTAATATAACATTTAAATTTTCTCCCAATTACAAGTTAAAATAATTTTTAACCTTTTTTGAAAAAAGTTTTCAGTTCCAAATTTGATCCTTTATAGACCCCACCTCAGTCCCCCAACTCTGAGAGGGTAAACAATCTGATATAGTTATATATGTACAATTATATAAAACATTTCCATATTAAACATTTTGTACAAAGATTCGGGAAGGAAGGAAGGAAGGAAGAAAAAAAGAGATGGGCATTCAGGCAGTATCCACTCTTTCTCTGGCGACTGATAGCATTTGGGATTATCTTGGATCATTGTATTACTGAAAACAGTTAAATCATTCACAATTCTTCATCATACTATAGATGTTATAGTGATGTTATTCTGTACAGCATTCTCTTGGTTCTGCTCACTTTACTTTTCATCAGTTCATGTAAGTCTTTCAAGGTTTCTTTTAAAACCATCCTGCTTGTCATTTCTGAATTGATTTCTTACTGCTATTATCTGACCCTGACCTTAAGAACCCAGATTGGTGAGTTCCAACCTTCTTGTCCAACCTGCCCTCCAATTTCACTACAGTAGTAACTTTGATACAGTGTAACTTTATTTATTTAAATATATATTTAAATATATATGTATATATATCATATATATGTGTATATATATATTATATATATATATATATATATATATATATGATGAAGCTTAGATTATATCACCATAAAATCATGGATTTAGAAATGTCACAGGACCAGTCTCTTCATTTTATATCAGGAAACAGAACGTAGAATGGTCATTCAACTCACTCAAGATCACATGAATAAATAGGCGAGTTAGGATCTGAACTTAGTTCCTCTGACTCCAAATCCAGGGTTTTTTTTACTGAGTTAATTCAAGTTTAACAAGTGGTCATTGTTTAAAATGTACCTGCAAAGAAATTTATAAACCTTAACTTGTTATAGAAATATTAGCAGTTATTAATATTTTGTTTCATTTTGAACTGAATTGGTGACTAACAATAATAATGAGCTGTTATCTTAGAGAAGCAGATTACTATGTGAACACTGGGAGAGAAAGAACATTTCTTGAGCATGTAATTCTTGCTTAGCATTATGCTAAATTCTATGACAAGCATAGGGATATGTGTGCATGCACACACACACACGCACACACACATACACACCACACACTTATACCCCACAAAGAAAAACCAAACCAACTGAAACCAGAAATCTAATATTTCCATAACAAAGATATGACCTAACTAAAAGGTGCATTTTTTAAAAAAAGACCTACTGGATAAATCATAGATTTGGAGCAGAAAGCAATCTTAGAGATTATTACATTTAGCCCGATTCTACCCCAAATAAAAGAAAGACATAGGTAATCAGAATGAAAGACAAAGAAATACACTGAAAGAGATACCATATATTTCTGTAAAGGCCTTAATAAGATGTTAAAATGACTTTAGAAATGCATTTATTGACTTCTTTATCAGGTGCAAATACTTCCCTTATTGAATCAAGTGGAGGACAAGATTATTGACTGAGAAAACAAATTATACACATTTCTGGGGACTTTAAATAGTTAAGCCTCTGAAGTAGTCAATACTTGAAATAATTGGAGTTCGAAAATGGGAAATCAAAAGTAGCAGCTGACTTTGTAAGAGATGCATATGGAGGTGGGGAAAGAATTCCTCCAGAGCATTGTGGTGACTTCAACTGTAATAGCAAGGTTAGGAACAGGGGATGGGGTTGAGGATTAGTTTTGAATATGATGAGATTATGTTTTCTGTAGGACATTCACTTTGATATGACCAAGAAGCAGTAGGAGGTGGGAGACTGGAGGTTAGCCTAGAGGTTAGGATTGAATAAATAAAACTGAGAATCACCTCCATAGAGATGATAATTGAACCCATTGGAGGTGATGAAATAACTGAGGGAGAGATTTTAGAGGGAGAACATGGGAAGACCCATGCAAGACTGAGCCTTGGGGGATATCCACAATTAGCTGTTACCTGGATAAAGACCCAGAAAAGAATACTGAGGAGTCTTCAGACGTGTAGAGGAGGGAGAGAACTGTTTCAGGAAAACCTAAAGGTAAGAAAGTATTGAGGAGAAGAGGGTAAATAACAGTATCAAACGCTGTACAGAGGGTAAGAAAGATGAAGATTGAGAAAAGAGCATGAGATTGGACCATTAAGAAATGGTTAATAACTTTGGAAAGAGTAGGTTTATGTAAAAGATACAATGCAGAGAACTAAGAAGAGAGAGAAGAAAGAAAGCAGAACATTGGGTGAAGAACTCCCAACCTGAAACTGTCCTGGACACCAGTTAATGCAGGTCAAGTGCCTAGTAACAGATTATTGCCAGGAGCATTTTCTAAGCATTGGGATCCACGTTGCACAGACTGAAGGCTCTGTGCACCTTTTTCTAGTTAGGCAGAAATAGTGATGGTGTTCATATGACAGCATAAATCTTGGAGTAGTTCCTTTCCACAGCAACTATGCTTGACGATGACCAGTAACAGCTATGGTATTCATTTGGAAATATCTGTTGATATTTTTGTTATCATAATAGTTATTTCTAGCTTAATTAAATGTTTTACTGTTTTAGTTTTGTTCCTCACATGGGTCTGATGACATGGTTATCAAGAGAGTATACCTGAATTAACTTCAAAAATTCCCGGTTCAACTGAGTCAGGGCAAGCAAGTAAAGAAAGAGAAATTACCATGAAAAGGTCTTACAATTTGAACTGGATACAATGAGAAGTCCAGAGGATTTGGGACCTATGGTCTTTCTATCATCCATCCATCCATCCATCTGTCCCTCTCTCTCTCTCTCTCTCTCTCTCTCTCTCTCTCTCTCCCTTTCTCTCTCTCTACTTTAGTAAATTTGGATGCTACATTTCTTGCATGTTAAGAGTTTATCATATTGGTTACTGGAGAAATTTTAAGTTGATGTATTTTCTTAAGAGAAATGTGAGTTGGGAAATATATTTTAATTATCAAGATGATTAATGAATCTTAACCACAAAGGGACTCCCAGGTTCAATATTCTCTATTCCTGAGCCATAACTCAAGTGACTGTTATTGTCCTAGTCCTAGTGCTCAAAGAAACCCCCCCACTCCTGATTAATAAATATAAATCCTCATACTCATCCATTTTCACTGATGTTTCTTTAACAAAGGCCAGTAAGATTAGAATTTTGAAAGGAACATTGATCATTTCACATAGTGTCTGATTATTTATCATCCTAATTTGAACAAAGTACCCGACACAAGAAAGACTGAACTTTGAATAAATCTGCAAATTGACCTTATACAATTGATGGCAAAGTAGAACATATAAATACATGGCAAGATTCTATTGATTACTTCGAAATAGTTCTCAGATGGATATTCTGATCTATTCCTCCTTGTAATCTGTCATCATGGAGAAAAGCAAAGTAGTTCACATGGATATGAAATTCCATTTGAGAGTCGTTAGCATTATTGCCCTTTAAACGTCTGAGTATACTACTTACACTGACAGCTATGTGATGCATTGCCCTTGGAGTCAGGGAACTTGAGTTTAAATCTTACCTCAGACATATACTAGTTGTGTGGTCCAGGGATGTCATTTAACCTCTCTATGCCTCAGTTGTATCATCTGTACAATGGCAATAACAATAGCACTTACTTCGTAGTGCTATTGGACCAAATGAGATTATGTGTGTATATGTATGTATATATACCGCTTTGCAAACCCCAATACATTATACAAATATTATAATTAGTTATTCCTGATTACATATGTGCAGCATAATGGAAAAAAGCATATCTTGGTTTCATTGCCTTTTCTCTATACTACCCTGGGCAAGTTTGTTAAACTTTCTGAGTCTCATTATCCCATCTGTAAAATGAAAATGTTGGATTCAATGACCTCAAAGTTTCTTTCTTGGGGATGCTAGGTGGCGCAGCGAATAGAGCATTGTCTCTGGAGTCGGGAGAACCTGAGTTTAAATCTGGTCTCAGACACTTAAGTAGTCACGTGACCTTGGGCAAGCCACTTAACCCCAATTGCCCCTCCAAAAAAACCCCATTTTTTTCTAAGTTTAAGATCTATGAGCCTTTTGTAGCACTCCTCCAGGCTACCCCTAAATAATGCTAGATGAGATATAAAAGTCATGGATTCTAAAATTACAGCTCAACTGAGAACTCACTTTTCACGTGGGGAGTGGAAGAATCAAACCTCATAAAGGAAGCCAGATCTCTGAATTGGGCTTTGAAGGATGGTTTCAGGTAGGGAACTTCCCTTCTTAGAGCTTGCTGGAGGGGAAGTCCAAGATAGCCAGAAAGGAGAATCATAATGAGAGGATAGAGATAAAAACAGGCAAAACTAGAATAGAAAATGGAAAGCATCCTAGTTCGACTAGAAAATAAAGTTCACGTGTGATAACCTGGAAAGGAAGATGGAAACCAAACTTGAGTGACCCTTGACTTCCAGGATCATTTTATACTTTACTAAATATGAGAAGCCACTAAAAGCTAGTATTATAAAACTAGTCGAGAAATTAAATGAACCGAGTCCTACCAGCTTTCTTGAATAGTAGTCTGGACTGATCTCTTGCTCTTTTCAACTTATCACTTTCACTATCAGATAGTTTAGGATGATTGCTTAGCCCTTGTGTGGGTTAAATTTGCCTATCAAAGACTGGAAACTGATTGAGGGGAAGGGCAGGCATTATACTTATATGATCTGAAGGACCAAGCAGAAATATGTACGTAGGATATGCAACCAATAAATACTTGTTTGATTAATCACTGTTTTGATGTGAGCAAGTATACCATAAACCATACCTACTTAATATGCTCATCTTAGTAGCCCTAATAAGTGGAAAAAATGAAGCAAGAAATCTAAACCAATTCTGCTTTGTTTTTTCTTTTAATAAACAAAGTTGAAATACTGAAACATAGCTCAGCTTTGACAGATTGATGGGCTATCCCCCAAACTCTAAGTCTACCTTTTTTCATTAGAGTGGATTTCCTTGTAGCACAGTACAGAATAAAGAATAAAGTACTAATTAAGGCCATTATACCACTGGGCAGCTAAGTGGCACACCTGATCTGGCATCTGGAAGACCTGAATTCAAATCAAGGTTCAGACGTTTACCAGCTATGGGTCTGTCACTTAAGTAACTTAACTCAGTTTGCCCCATGTTTCTTAACTATAAAATTCATTGGAGAAAGAAATGATGAACCACTGCAGTATTTTTGCCAATATGGATTGGATCGTAAAGAGTTGGGCATGATTGAAACAATTGAACAACAAAGACAATCACTCCAAATAACATTGGCCCACAGCATTATAGAGGCTAATATGAACAGACTGGGTTAGAGTTTCCAGACCAGGTAGAATCTTATTTAAATGCCAGAACTAAAAATGGTGATTGCTTATCTCAGTTCCCCAGGGAGTCCCTCTGAGTACCTTGTTTACTCCAAAGTTAGTTCTATCTTTTGTTTTATTGTCCTCAATATTCTACTTCTTTGTCCAGTTATAGGCCAAAGGAATGTGAGCTCCCTCATGAGAAATGCAATTGTTGTTATTCAGTTGTTTAGTCATGTCCAATTCTTCCTGACTCCATGGACCATAGCACGCCAGGCCCTTCTGGCCTCTACTACCTCCCAAAGTCTCTCCAAGCTCATGTTCTACTTTCATGACACTATCTAATTATCTCATCCTTTTCTGTCCCCTTCTCCTTTTGCCTTCAATCTTTCTCAGCTCCAGGGTCTTTTTCAATGAGTCCTGTCTTCTCATCATATAGCATCCAGCTTCAGTATTTGATCTCTAAATCAATATTCTGAATTAATTTCTCTCAAGTTTTTTTTTCTAGCACCACAATTTGAAAGCATCATTTCTGTGGTACTCAGTTTTTCTTATAGTCCAGTATTCACACGTTACTACTGGAAACATTATAGCTTTGATTATAGGGGTTTTGTTGGCAAGATGATGTCTCCACTTTTTAGTATGCTGTCCAGATATTCCATAGCTTTTATTACAAGAAACAGGCAATTTTTAATTTCATCCCTGCACTCACTGTGATCTTTGAGCCCAAGAATATAAAATTTTCCAGTGCTTCTATTTCTTCTCCCTCTATTTGACAGACAGTAATAGGACCAGTTACTATGATCTTTTTTTCTGGCAAGTTTTAAGTCAACTTTTTTTTTTTTGCTTTTTGGAAGGCAATTGGATTTAGGTGACTTGCCCAAGATCATACAGCTAGCATGTGTTAAGTGTCTGAGGCCGGATTTTAACTCGGGTCCTCTTGGCTCCAGGGCCAGTTCTTTATTCACTGTTCCACCTAGCTATTCCTCTTCTTCACTTTCTGCTGTCACAGTGGTATCATCTGCATATCTGAGATTGCTGATATTTCTCACAGCAACCTTAGTTCCAGGTTTTGATTCATCCAGTCTGGAATTTTGCGTGATATACTCTGCATAGAAATTAAATAAATAAGGTGACAATATACAGCTTTGTTGTACTCTTTTTTGAATCTTAACTCAATCAGTTTTTCTACATTTGGTTCTAACCATTGCTTCTTGCCTGCAGACAGTTTCTTTAGGAGTCAAGTAAGATGATCTGGTACTCCCATCTCTTTAAAGATATGTAACATTTTGTTGTGATACTCACAAGTAAAGGCTTTTAATGAAGCAGAAATAGATGTTTATTTGAAATTCCCTTGCTTTCTCTATAATCCAGGGAAGATGGGCAATTTGGTCTCTAATTCCTCTGCCTCTGAAAATAAGCCTGCTCTTCTGGTAATTTTTGGTTCACAGAATGCTGAAACTTAACCTGCAGAATCTTAAACATAACCTTGCTGGTGTGTGAAATGAGCACAATTATTCAGTCATTTGAACATTCTTTGGAATTGCCTGTCTTTAGGATTGGGATATCAACTGATCTTTTCCAATCCATTGGTCACTGTTAAGTTTTCCAAATTTACAGGCATATTGAGTGCAGCATTCAATGCAATACTCCTTAATTAACTCTCTAAGATAAAGAGTTTTAGCTGTGAATCAGAGTTGCGGAAGGAAGTTCTCACACTAATGACATCACAGCATATATATGTGCATTTATACATATATATGATGTCTTCTATATTGAAATAGGGATTTTTTTTATTTTTGTTTGTTTGACTTTTAAAAACAAAGAAGTCGGCAAGTGATGATTCAGCTTAAAGATGTAGAGTGTCTAAACCCATTTGGAAAGTTTAGAAAGAGGAGGGAAGGATTCAAGAATCAGTTTCAAGATACTCAACAAGTTTAAATCTTAGACATTATTTTCCAATATGAACAGTTGCTTCATGGATTGTCTCAATGGTCAAGGAATTGAAACATTTTACAGTCTTACCAAGAAGACTTTCAGGACCTAGGAATCTCTTCTATAATTGCTTTCCTTCCTTCCTTCCTTCCTTTCTTCCTTCCTTCCTTCCTTCCTTCCTTCCTTCCTTCCTTCCTTCCTTCCTTCCTTCCTTCCTTCCTTCCTTTCTTTCTTTCTTT
>JAQQSW010005889.1:0-14077 GCA_028646575.1 Pseudocheirus occidentalis | reverse complement strand
AAAGGAATTTCAAAAGCTCACTGAAGAGAATAATTCCTTCAAAATTAGATTGGAGCAAAGGGAAGCTAATAACTTTATGAGAAATCAAGATACTATTAAACAGATCCAAACAAATGAAAAAATAGAAGGCAATGTGAAATATCTCACTGGAAAAACCTCTGACCTGGAAAATAGATCCAGGAGAGATAATTTTAAAATTACTGGATGACCTGAAAGCCATGATCAACAAAAGGGCCTAGACACCATCTTTCAATAAATTCTCAAGGAAAATTGCTCATATATTTTAAAAAACTCTGTAAGCTATGTAACAACCAAATGGTAACTGTTAATTGATTAAATTTACTTCAGTCAATATTATTAAGCACAAGGCACTAATTAGTTACTTGATCCTAAGTATGAATCTTGTTTTTCTGACTTTCTTCAAGTCTCAGATAAAATCCTACCTTCTGCAGGTCTTTCCTAGTTGCATCTCTTCCCCCCCACTCCAACCCCATCTCCAACTCTTTGTGTCTTTCACTTTCAGATTATTACTTTTTACCAATTTTATATATTTCTCATACGTAACTATGAGAATTCCTTGAGGACATGGCACCAGCATTTAGCACAATGTCTGGCACATAGTAGAAACTCAATTAATATTTGTTTGGTAATTTGAAGAATCTGTGAACTTACTGATGGGGTGTAATTCATTTTAATCATTTAAAATCACAACAACCCATTTAATACATTTCCACCCTGGGTGACTCTTATCCATTCTCCCCCATAAATCTATCAGATGGAACCAACCCAACATGATGGCATAATTGACACATTGGTGCCAATAGAAATAAGGCATATCCATTTCTTCTTACTGACTACTTTATTTCCAGTTCTGATCATATTCCTCTTGAATGATGCCACTTTTGGTGCCTAATTCTTTACTGATAATATGCTATAGCCTATTTATGTCTACCATATATTTTTCCACCACTATGGATTACCTGCAATTTTAATTCTTTGGAAACTATGGTATTTCATAAATCACAGTCACAGAATCATCAGAAGAATATTTGTATTAAAATATTCCTTTGTCTCAAAGAGAAGAGAAAAATTATTAAAAGCTCTGTATAATTTCCAAAACATTCAAGTCTACTCTTGGCCTCTTCTGTGTTCGGTGCTTTTGTTTTTACTGCACATCTGCAGTCTGTGTCCAAAAAATATATATTGATAGATTAGCTTTATGGGCTATCCATTCAACATTATATTATATTCTGGATGAAAGAGACTCTTTATACACCTTCTTTTCTTGTACAAATTATTAGGTCAATATTTTGAGGAGTATGAGTTTCATTTAGGAGTGTTTGCAGTCATCCAGGACTTGATTCAATTAGTTCAATGTCATTCCCAAGAAAAGCACTGGGATAAGCTACTAGACATACAAATAAAAATATTTCTAGTAGCACTTTTTGTTGCAACAAAGCAATGATGACTTAAGGGAAGCCAGGTGCTATTGTAGATACAGTACTAGGCTTGGAAAGAGGAAGACTCATCTTCATAAATTCAAATCTGGTCTCAGATACTTACTAGCTATGCTATGTTACCCTGAGCAAGTCACTATTTGTCTCTGTTTCCTCATCTGTAAAATGAGCTGGGGAAGGAAATGGCAACCCACTCTAATATCTTTGCCAAGAAAACTGCAAATGGGGTCATGATGAGTTGGACACAAATGAAACAACTCGATAACAATGAGACTTGTGGGAGTGTCCATCAATTTGGAAATGACTAAACAAATTATGGTACATGAATGGAATAGAGTATTGGACCAAAAAAAATTTTAAAAAGGATAGATTCAGAGAAACCTGTGATGGAGAGGTTGACATATACATAGATGTAGAATAAAGTGAACTACAACTACAAGAACAACTTATATTGTGACTACAGTATTGTAAAGGAAAACCACTTTGAAAGACTCACAAAGTCTATTCAATCCTCACCTATTCATTAAGTGCTTACCATGTGCCAGGAAATGTACTAAGCAATGAAAGGCAAAAACACTGTCTTTGCTCTCAATGAGTTATTCTGAGAGTAAAGAGGAAGACTACATATGTGTACCTACTGTGTAAATGGAATGTTATGTCAGAGAAAAGGGACTGGCCTTGGGGATCTAGAAAGACATCCTACAGAAGGTAGGATCTGAGATGAATCTGGAAGGACATCAGGGAAATTAGGAGTCAGAGGTGAACTGACTTGAAAAGGGTATGTAGGGGAGTAAAGTGTAAGGAGATTGGAACAGTATGAAGGGGCTAGATTGCGAAGAGCTTTAAATGCCAGAGTATATTTGATTCTGTTCTTCCCCTCCCAGTTAGATCTTTGTTTTATTAAAGGGGCCACCCCTTGACTCACTTCTGAAAGAGGCCTGTTCACTGAACGGATTTTGCCTCTCTCAAAGTGAGAACCTGAAAAGACCTTAGCTTAAAAGGGGCAAAGTCTCTCACTGCACCCTGGGGATCTCTAGTCATTGATATCTGACCACTGGGCCCACACAGCTCTGGAGGAGAAAGTGAGGTTGGTGACCTTGCACAGCCTTCCCTCACTCAAAGTCAACTGCAAGTCCTATCAACATCTCCCTGATGTCACGGTCTTCTTCAAGAGTGAAGGACAAACCACAACCACAATTGGGACAAGCTCTCTATCCAAAAGAAATGCCTCTTCCTGTTATACTCCATGCCAGAAATACTCCATGACACTGTCAAATATTTTGGTAAGCATGCAAATACCTTCTTTATGACTCATTTGATATTAATACTCAAAAGGTAAAATATGTATCTAGAAATATATTTTAAAAGTAATCATATAATTTTAATAGATGCATGGAAGAGATCAGTGTCAGAGAAGTCTTGTTTTGTTCTGTTTTTGGTCTTTTTTGAAGGAGAAAAGGCAGGGCAATTGGGGTTAAGTGCCTTGTCCAAGGTCACATAGCTAGTAACTGTTAAGTGTCATAGGTTGGATTTGAACTAAGGTCCTCCTGACTTCAGGGTTGCTCTATTCACTGCACCACCTAGCAGCCCCCAGGAGAAGTTTTTAAGTTTTAGATATTTTAAGTATTTAAGTATTAAGAAGTCTTAATAATTTTTCTCTACTATATTAAAGAATATTTTATGATCAAAATGTAAATAGGACAATTTCAAATGCTCTGTACTATTTAGTCAACTGTGAAACTGTAAAGCTTACTTTCAAGTAACATTTGGGCAAGGCTGCATGATTCCTTTTCATATTCATTAAAGATGATCTTGATACATGAATAATTTCATTTAAGAAATTAAAAAATAATTTTAGTAAAGGAAAAGTGGGCATAAGTTGAAAGTTATTGATATTTTTGTTGACTTTTTATTTTGCTAATAACTCTTTGGGTATTTTCTGTGGTTTTGATACTGTACCTCTTCCAGAGAGCCTGAAATTCAATCCCAGAATCCCTTCTTTTTGTAATTACAATTAAAATAAAATAATAACGACACAAGAAATTAGTTTCAAATATTAATTTCTTCATGTAGACAAGTTAGGTGTCAAATTTACATTTAAAACTTTAAATGTTGATCAGATTTGTGATACAAAATAATAGCTAAAATAAGCATTTTCATTTATGTAGCAATTTAAGGTTTGCACAATATTTTACAGATATTTTCCACTTTTTTCCTCACAATGACCTTGTGAAGTAGGTGTTATGTTTACCATTTTACAGATATGGAAACTAAAGTTGGGAGAGGTTAAAGGCCAGTTGTGGGTTGCCATATTATAGGAAAATGCCAGTGTGTGCATCTGATCCAGGTATAAGCTTCACTAAGAACTACCTAGTATATAAGCCATACTATTGGCTAGATATGTAAGTGGACATTTTAGGCAGAACAATTCTTAATTATTGTTACAAAAAGCAAACACAGTACCAGACCTAGCACCATGCATGCCTGTATATAGAGGGTACTTAATGTTTGTTTAATTTAATTGAAATATTTGTCGCCTATCACCAGGTACCCAAATCTAGTTATGCCACAGTAAGGAATGAATCCTCATTTTTACTGAAAATATTCTTTTTAGGGAACTTTACATAAAGGATGCTAGAGTATAGACATAAGAATGAAAGCAAAAAAAAAAGAATGAGATTGTTATTAACTAAGCTCCAACTTCACAAATTTTGAAACCTGTGAAAATAGTCAAAAGGGAAAATAGATGTCTTAGAGGTCAATGATATTTTTTACTCCAGAATTCTAAAAAATTTAGTGATCTTAGCAACTGTCACAACATACTCCACCTTCCTCTTCTACTGGGAAACTGAACCTTCTCATGAAGCAAACTACAGAAGCCTGTCCTCTGAACCATACCAACTCAATTCCGTTAGAGCACTGAATAAGAATCAAGTGTCAAAGAAGCAAACAGCAACAATAAATAAAGACACCCCCCCCCAACTGGTGAATTCCTCCTACACTGTCACTTCATCTGTCTTGAAATTTGTTTTTGCTTGTCTGCTTGGTACTGTTCTGTGATTAAACTCTCCCATTTTCTAATGTCTTTTTTCTTACTGTGTTTTGCACAACTATTTGGATTAAATGAGTTACAACCAAATTCTTCCCACCTCAGCAAAATCTACATATGTAGGAATTGGCTAACCTTCATTCCTAATAGTACAACTCCAAATGGTACAATTGTAAATAAGCTCATTATATACAAAGGACAAATAACCTAATATATTTATCTAATTAAAATTTCCAATAACTTTGAAACATAATAAGAAATTACAGTCACTATACATTTAAAAATATTCTGTTTAATTGTTCTTGCATTTGTTTTCTCATTTTGAAAGCATTCTAGGGTACATTTATCACTGATGTCTATGAGTACTGACACTGTTTTCTCAAACGGGTGAAAACTTCTGAAAACTTCTAGCCAAATATTTGTTGAAAACTTGTATTCACTACCATAATAAGAGGGCGGGGGAGGGTTTCCATATAAAAACTGACTTACTTTCTTGCATCTTTCCTACTCTATTTTTTTTAACACTTTCTTGGTAGAAGAGGAAGTAAACAAGACTCAATTATTTTGTGACAAAAATATAGTATAATAATTATAAAACTTTTATTAAAGGTCTACTTTGCAAAACTGCAGTGCTTTTAAGGACTTTTAACTTTATCCCTCAAAATGAGGGTTAATATCAAGATTTTTCTAGTATTACAATATGATTAAAAATCATGGAATAATGTAATTAAATTAATATATTACCTAAATAGAAAATGGCACATCCTTTAGAAATTACAGGAGAATTAAAGCAAGTAACATTCAAATCCATGGTTAGGAAAAATTTTTTATCTAAGCAAGGGAAAGTATATATATGTGTGTGTGTGTGTGTGTGTGTGTGTGTGTGTGTGTGTGTGTGTGTGTGTGTGTGTGTGAATGGGTGTGTGTGGGGGTGTTATATAAAATTGACTTGAAGAAAATCTATGGACCCAAGATAAAAAGAAAGCATCAATTAGGGGAAAGAAATTTCATCAATATTAGAGAAAACATTCCTGTTAAAGACATGAAATCTAAATTATATAAAGAATTGCACAAAAGTATAAGACCTTGTTCCATTCTACAAAATGCTTCATATTACTAATAACAAAAGGTGCAGATTAAAATAATTCTGAAATTTCCTCTCATATTCATCAAATTATCAATGATGATAAAAGTTAAAATATTCAGTGTTTGATGAACAATGAAAAAAGTGGGAACAGTAATATACTGCTAGTGGAGCTATGAATTGGCCCAATCATTTTGCGAAAGAATTTGGAATTTATTACTGGTCATATGATACAATATAGTCAAAGGCAGAAAGTTCTTATCCATCATAAAATTTTCATAGGAGTACCTTTTACGGTTACAAAAATTTAAATAAAACTGGAAACAAAATGGATGCCTATTAATAGGAGAAAAACTGAAAAAAACTCCAGCAGACAAATGTAATGTAATATATTTGTACTATCCAAAATAATGAGTATGATAAATTCAGTGAAACATGGGAAAATATGAACTAATATAGAAAAGGCAACAGAAGTTAGAGAACAATATATACAAATATTAGAGTAAAGAAAAATGATGCAAATAAAAGGCATTTGAATTCCCTTTTGGCAGTTTAGGAGCTCATTAGATAGAGTGATAAACCTGGAGTAAATAAGACTTATCTTCTTGAGTTCAAATCTGACCAAAGACATTTACTATCTGTGTGACTCTGGGCAAGTTACTTAATCCTGTTTGCCTCAGTTTCCTCATTTGCAAAATGAGCTGAAGAAGGAAATGGCAAACTTCTCCAATATTTCTGCCAGGAAAGCCTCAAATAGGGTCACAAAGAGTAAGACATGGCTAAAATGACTGAACAACAAATGGAAGACTTGTTGGTATAGTTTTGGGGGATAGTGATGGTGGTGAAGTTGTTGGTCTTATGATTACCTCATGCTGAGAATTCCTCACCATTCCTCACCAATTCCTCACCAAACTCCTTCACCAATACAGATCAGCAACTTATCTGCAACAATATACTATCTAAAGAGGTTTTCTTGCTCCAGGATAAACTCATTAAGCATTATATCACATTTCCTTACAATTCTCTTATCAAAAATAATATGTGAAGGCTGATTAAAGTTAGCACAGGTCTGCAATCTCTACCACTAGGGGAGGCTGAGGCTGGCGGATGTCTTGAGTCCAGGGGACTGAGATACAGCAGGGTTAAGCTAATTGGGTATCCATTCTAAAATCAGCACTAGTAGGGTGAGCCTCTGGGACAGGACTACAAGGCTGCCTTTGGTACCTTACTCTCTTTTCCAGAGACACTGAAGTCCAGTGGTAAGACAAAAGTCAGGATAACTAGTGATTGTCCAGGATGCAGTGGATAACCTTGGCATCTTCAGTGTCTGAAGAACTCCAAACTGGTCCAGATCAGGAAAACAGAAGGTTAAAGCTTCCATAATGATGAGTATTGGGTCGGGTTCATGAATGACTCAAGGATTTCCAGCATGGCCTAGAGTGACCCAATCTTAAAAAAAATAATCCTTTAAAACAGGAAGCTAACAGATGGCATACTTGTTTCCCTTTCTTGTCTGGGAATTCTTCCCAGTATCATCGAGGGCAATTTTGTGTCATTTGCCTCTACACAAAAGTTGCCAGTGATGGCACTGTCACTCAACTTTTGTTTTCTTAAATACTGAAGTGTTATAAACAGCAGATGGCAAAAGAAGACCTTGAGATCTCTAAATTCTCTTTAATGACTAAAAAGGGAAAATGTAAGCTCTTAGCAGAGTTTGACAGTGTTTCTCATACACTGAAAATTCCTATTGAAAATAAATGGCCTTTAGCAAACTTATCCAAATAGCAAGTTGATAAATGTGTTTCATTCTTTTAAGACCCTATGACATCAATTGTGTGGGATATGATTTGCAGTTTAAATATTAATGTGAGAATTATAACTAACCAAGTCTTCTATACTTGTTCGATTCTTAATGATTCTGTTTATCTGGTAGTAACTTGATGGTACACTGTAAATTTCTCTCATTTTTAATGAGGAAACATCTAATAGGGTTCTGCCTAATTAAGCAGAGGTTAGTGGATCTCTTTATGCATTTCAAATGTCAATGAGTCACTTTAGAATCTATTTTGAAGTCTGGCAAATTAACTAAAAACTCCTGAAATTAAGCTTCTTAGGAGGCATCCCTTAAAGACTACAGGAAGTGATTTTTGACAAATACAAAGTACTTTACATAGCAGGAGATTATTATTCAATGGAACCCTGTTGTGAGCTTAACTGTTAAGCAAACAATCTAATTTTCCTGTTTTTAAGTTCAGAATTTTATTCGTTGTTTTATTATTGTAATTATGAGACATCCCATTAGAATTCTTATATGAAAGAAAATACAAAACTTAAGTTACTTGGATATTTCAGTAATCTGAGTAAATGTTGTGAAATTTAGATTATAAAGAAGTTACTCTTCACAAAAGCACATAGTGTCAACAGTTCTCCTTTCTTAGGAAACAGCAGATAAAAAAATGGTATCTATGTATTTCCTTAGGGGGAAGCATGAGACCATTTGGCCTGAGAGAAGGAAAAGTAATGACAAGTACTTTGGGCTGTGGGTTGGCCATATTTGCATACATAAGGGGACAATGTTAAGAAAATTAAAAGTGAAGGTAGGAAGAGGCATTGTTCTTTATCCACTGGCTTATCTGCAGAGAAGGTTAGCTGTTTGTTTTTCGGGTTTTTTTTTTAGTTTTCCTGTGGCTGATAACATCATTTCAGAACAGACATGAGTTTAAAAAACAAACAAAAAAAACATAAGCACGGCAATACTTTTCTTTGATTCAGGGTAACAAGCAGTAATATAAACACCATCCATATAACCAATCAATCCTTTGTTGGGAGGTTGATCATTGGGAGACTGTGTCTTAATATGGAAAGTGTTTCATCCTATTGTGTACCTTATTAGTGCCTTGCACATAGTAGGTATCCAGTGAGTAGTTGTTGAACTCACTTTGAAATCCATATTACAGGTTGTTGACAGAGAACATATGCCATAGAAGAGAGTTAAAAGGTAGAAGAAAAAACTGACAGGTATCAAATATTTCATTTGCTGAAGTATCTTTGGCTCACTGGAATGCTCATGCCCTTCCCATGGTATAGGGAATAAAAATATTCTCCCCGACCCTTCTATCACAGAGTATGATTAGGTAGAACATTTAGAAAATTAAGCCAGAGGGAAGCAAGCTGGCATTTCAATGGTCAGGCAGGTCTGCTAGGTGTGGGCCAAGTAGAAAGAAGTGAAGGAACTAATTAACAAATATTAACATCATAGATATTGCACTAGGCTCTGCAACAGAATAATGAAAAAAAAATAAAACAGTCTCTGCCATCAAGATGTTTATATTCTCCTGGTCATATGGTATATATGAAGGCTAGATGAGATTCCAGGAATGAGTAAGCAGTATATTAGATATAGTAGTCAATTCTTACCTAGGCTTGTCTGCACAATGAGCTCTTCCGTCATCATCTGATCACAGATCGAGAGCTATTAGGATGTTAGATCCAACTCTCCAAGGTCTCATCTAGTACAATCCTCTCATTTAACAGATGTGGAAACTAACACCTAGAGGAATGAATTGACTTCCTTGACTTGCCCATGGTAAACCATGTAGGAAATAGCAGAAACAGTATTTGAACACAGGTTCTCTAAGTCCAGAACTCTTTCCATTGTACTCTATTGCCTCCTCTTGGGGATTTTTCCAGGGGGATTATAATACTTTAAAGCCATCATGGCTGACTTTATCCCCTTGATATGTTTCCAGCATACCATACACCTATGCCTAGGGAAAGAGGACAAGCAGTTGCTAAACTTAGCACATTTTGATTTCCCTTTGCCACAATCCTACCTTGCTAGTGGCTCAGGTTAAGGAACTTTCATCATTCAAGGGTTGGTTACTACTGTCATTCTCTGCATAGCCTAGTTTTAACATCTTATTTAGAACAGGACTATCGCTAGAGAAAGGAAAGAAAGGAGGAAGGAAGGAAGAAAAGAAAAAAAGGAAAGAAGAATAGAAAGGATGGGAAGAAGGAAGGAAAAGAGGGTGGAAGGAAGGAAAAAGGAGAGAAGGAAAGAAGACAGGAAGAGAAAAGGAAAAAAGAGGGAAGAAAAAAGGAATGGAGGAAGGACAGAAAGAAAAGAAAAAGACAATGAAACAAAAGAAAGAAAGAAAGAAGAACAGAAATGAAGAAGGAAGGAGAAAGGAAAGAAAAGAGGTAGGGAAGGAAAGAAAGGAGAAGGAAGAAAGAAAAGAAAGAGAAAAATAATGAAAGGAAAGGAAAACCATAGTTCTATTGCATTCATATGAATGAGTATTTTTTTAAATAAAAAAAAAAAGGTGCCTAGCCAACTGGGCTTTCAGCACATTCTACTCATTAGTACTTATTTTAAACAATCTTAGAAGAGCAGAACAAGAACTTCCTATTCCTAACCACATACTTAATAAAAAGAAACAGTTCCTATCCTGAGATACTAATTTGTACAAACAATGTTCAAAGCTGGAAGGGATTTTAGAGCTTAAAGGATTACTTTACAGATAAGGAAAGAGGTCCAGAGGGGCTAAGTGACACCTTCAAGCATTAATTCAATTCAAAGAATATTGACTATATGATTGTGGAACAATGCTAGGCACTGAGGGAGAGACAAAGGTGAAAAAAGGCACAGAACTAGTATATTAGAGTATGTTAGAAGTAGAAGGGACCCTAAAGACAAATGAACAAACTATGTGAAAGCAGGAAGCAATGTGCCCCAGGTTCTATACATTATTAGTGGCTTGCTGGGATTATCAGAACTCATGATTCTCAGTGGGTGAGATTAGAAAATTATAGAAATAACAATAACACAAAGTAAAATAGGGTAAGTGCTATAGTTGCTGAAGGTAAGGTTGAAAGGAGTTTGTGATCATCTGGATATATTCTTAACCCACTCCATGCCAAGTCACACTTATTTCAAATAATTATCCCTGCAATGTTAGTACACAACACTCTTGCTAAATGACAACAAAACCTTGAAGTAACCCTCATGCTAGTATATGCTAGTAAATATTTAACAATTGGATCTCTGTGGGGAAAATGTATATAATATAACTTTTAAGTTTAATCTGTATTAACATTTTTCTCCATCTCTTAAATTCTGACAATCAACAAAACTATAAAATTAAAACTAATTCAAAGCTCACACTGAAAATTTAACAATTAACTAGATCTTTATGTGGGCAATTAGGTAGCACAGTGGATAGAGTGCCTGGGGTATAGTTAGGAAGACTTACCTTCCTGAGTTCAAATAATCTCAGACTCTTACTAGCTGTGTGACCCTGGGTGAGCTACTTAACGCTGTTTGCTTCAGTTTCCTCATCTGTAAAGTGAGCTGGAGATGGCAAACCATCCCAGTATCTTTGCTAAGAAAACTCCAAAAGGGACCACAAAGAGGCAGATACAACTGAAAAATTAACAAAAGATCTCTATGTCTCATTCTTCCTTTGCACATTCAAAACAGTTGCCAAATTCTGTTCATTCAACTTCCACCATACCCTTTATAATCATCTCCTCTCCTTCATTCACAACATCATTAACCTAGATTAAGTCTAACTCTCCATGGATTTATTTTGGTAGCTGCCGCCTGTGCTCGTGCTCTCTCTCTCTCTCTCTCTCTCTCTCTCTCTCTCTCTCTCTCTCTCTCTCTCTCTCTCTCTCTCTCTTCCCCCCTTCCTCCCTCTCTCCCTCCCTCCCTCCCTCTACCTCTCTGAACCCACTATCCTCCTCCATAGTTGTCAAAATAATCTTTCTAATGCATAAATATTACCAGGTCACTACACTATTCAAAAGTGCTTGTTGTCTTCCCTTTGCCTGTAAGATAAATAGAAATTCCTTAGTCTGGTACTTAAAGATCTTTACATGGCCACCACCTACTTCCCTAAGTTTATTTCACATTATACTACTTCAAGCACTTTATCCCAGTCTAACTGGAGTGCTAGCTCTTCATGAATTTGGAGTAGCTGTCTCCTGCTTTTATGCTTGGCTAGAACCACCCTCCCCCTTTTCATGTCCCACCTCTGTTTCAGAATCTTCTAGTCCGTTCAAAACTTAGCTCAGGTATTGTTTCTCTTTTCTGACTGAAAATGTTCTCTTTGTAATCAAATTATTTTGGAACACTTTATTTGGATGATTCCTTTGTCCTCATCAAACCCAGTTTTGGATTAAAAGTTTCCTTTTATATGTCATATCCTCCTCCTAGCAGACTATCAGCTTCTTGAGGTCAAGGATAGGGTCATTTGTTGACTTTGTATCCTGAGGAATTTGTACAACATATCACTGAGTAAGAATTTAACAAATATTCATCCAATTGGATACACAAAAAAACTTTAGGAATTCTATAGTTTTCCTTAACAACATTTTAAAAATACTAAACCTGACTATCCCCCCAAAGAGGAAAATTGAATTGTAATGCTGTACCTTGCTTTTACATGGTTTTCACAGACACTGGCATTTAATTTTAGGTGTTTACATCACAATTATACCACATATTCTTCCAAACAGTGAGACTCAGAAACACCAAAAGGATAAAGGCAACCTCAGCTAAAAACTGGCCAGGATTTGTAAACAAACCTCTTTTGTTGTAATAACTCTGAAATCTTTAAACAGCTGGGCAAAAAAAAAATCATGCGGCAATGCAGATGTTATTCCACTAAAATAATTCTTTAGGTTCCTAATCTGTGGCCACAATTCTGGCACAATTCCCATTGCCTAAAGTAAATTTCGGCTTTTAGGATGTCAAACATGTTGGAGTACGGAGGTAAAAGGCTGTTCAAAAATAAACTTTGTCAGAGTTCAACAAAATGGCACTGTGGTTCCACAGCAATGGATTAGGTGGTGTTTGATTTTGGGGGTGGTGATCTAGTAATATCATGCTTGTGACATTTATTGTCTAACCTATGTTCAATAGATATAAATAAGCATGAATGTGAATACATGAGTGAATACAAATATTAATAAAATTTTAGCACCATTTTCTCACTGAGTAAATCCCAAATGATCAAAGTCAATGCAACTTTCAGTTTTATCAAGTTACTAAAATATCAGTTTTTTCCATGGACAGATTTTCAAATTTTGGCTAAGAAGAGGTTCAAACATGTAATTATTTTAAAAAATAAAGGTGCTTTTGAATTTAATTGTTACTAATCTTATTCTCACTTATTTGTTCCACTGAAATCTTTCAAAAGAATCAATGTATTAAGAGTAATCTGATAGAATACAGGGCAGTTAGGTGGCACAGTGGAGAGAAGCCACACCTAGAGTCAGGAAGACTCATCTTCCTGAGTTCAGATCTGTTCTTAGGACACTTAGTAGCTTAACCCTGTTTGCCTTAGTTCTTCATCTGTAAAATGAGCTGAAGAAGGAAATGGCAAACCCATTCCAGCAGTTTTGCCAAGAAAACCACAAACTGGGTCACAGAGTCAGACACAACTGAAACAACTGAACAACAATAAAGTATAAAAAAACAAATTTGTTTTGCTAGATTCTCTCAAGGTATTTGACTAAAATCTTTTTTATATAATCTTTGTATACACAAAGGAAAGATCTATGCTCCACAAACATACAATTTGGTGTATGTGGAGTTGGTCAAATAATTGAACCATCTAGAGTATAATGATTAAGATATATTGAGGATGTTTTGTGCTGGATTCTTATCTTGGTGTGCAAATGACCCTTCTTCTAAATGCAAGCTGTAGCAGATTCTACTGTGGAGTGACATAATGGATATAATGTTAAGACATGGAGTCATGAATATCTGGGTTCCAAGCCTGTTTCAAACTCAGCAGTTGTGTGCCCCTGGAGAAATCAGCTAAGCTCCCTGTGCTTCTGTTCCCTCATCTGCAAAATGGGGGAACGGTGGCACCTACCTCAAAAGGCTGTTATGAAAAGCAAATCAGGAAATTTAGGCAAGGTAATGTGAAAACCTTATTTGCATACATTATAAGTATCTCATCATCTTTTTTCAACACGGTTCAGATAAGAATTCATCCTACCTGTTGTCCTCTTATATTTAATAATCTGTAGACTATTTCAAAGAAAGATAACATGACCGCTTTTCATAACTGAGTAAAGATTTTGGCTCTGTTGGTGGAACTGTAAATTAGTCCAATTCTTTTAGAAAGCAATTTGACTAACAAAGTGACTACCCTTTGAATCAGATATCTCACAGATAAGCATATCCTACAATGGGATAAATAATAAAAACTAAAGGACTAATACACACCAAATATTTACAAAATCAGTTTTTGTATTACCAAAGAACGGGAAGCAAAGTAGATGCCCAGAAACTTGTGAAATGTAAATCTAATAGGGGGCGGAACCAAGATGGCAGCATAGAAGCAGCAAAGTTTGGCAGCTCCCACACAGCCACCCTAAACATCCATAGAATATGACTCTAAACAGATTTTAGAGATCCAAGACTCTCCAAAATACAGAAAAAGCATCTGTTGCTGCAGGCAGCTCAGCAGGTGG
>JAQQSW010005888.1:0-14077 GCA_028646575.1 Pseudocheirus occidentalis | reverse complement strand
TGTCTAGGGGTGGAGTAGTACCTGGATTGAATTAAGAATTTACTTGCTAAATGAATGAGCTATAGTGTATTTTGACTTTCTCTGTTCTGTGAATGTTTGCTAAATAAATGGGGTTTGCTATGCTGGTAATCCAAACCTTAGAAGTTGCCTTTGCTTGGCATTACATTATGGCGTAGTAGACAGGATTACAAAGCATAGTGCCTCTGTTTGTTCCAGGATCCATGGGCATATAGATTGAGATTGTAATGTCAAGGATCCTGGAAGGGTGGAATGTAATGGTAATGGAATTTGAAGATGCCTCTGAATTGGCTTGGCTTTTAGGATTGAGTGTTAAAACCCAGACCTTGTGAATCCCACTTGTGGGATGGACTTGTTGACGTGAAGAGAGAGGGCTGAACTGGGAGGAGCCATGAATTAGGAGAAAGGCCCAAGCCGAGAGGAGGCCAGAAAGACTTTTGGGAGAGCAGTATCCAGTATTGTGGAGCCTGTGTTGCTGAGAGACAGACTGCTGAGAGCCCATTGGAGCCGCCTGGGACTTTTGAGAACTGCCACCTAGAACTGCCAAGAACTGAGGAGGCATGGCTGTAATGCCGGTATTTTGTCTCTCTGTTTTGATGTTGTTTTGCCAGATTCACCTGATGGTGAAGGACAGTGCTGCTGTTGTAGAGGTCCTGGAAACTGGCTGTTGGTTCGGGAGCCCTAAAGGAGGATTTTCTTGTGATACCTTCACAGAAATCGGGGAATAGGGCCTTGCTGATGTTTTCAAGGGTTCTGGTACTGTTCTATAGGCAGAGAGTGACTTGATAAGGACACTGGCTATGTCTTTGTTGAGACTTGCCTCCCCAGGAACTGAGATTGCTGAGGGCTTTCCTTGGGTTAAGATGAAAGAAGGGCCTTTCCTTAGGTTTTCAATGCTGAGATGATATCTTAAACTTGTTATGGTTTAAGGGTGGATGGCCTTTTGTGCACTCCTGCTCCTTTTGAGAAAGTGCTTGTTGTTAATGGATGGCATTGTAATTATTTTGTGTCCAAAAGTGGGAAACCTTTGGTCTTTTTGTGCTCTGTGATTGACCAGATGAATGTACTTTGTTTATGTTTGGAAACTGATCTGCATTTGAGAAGAACTCTCTCCATTTGAGAAGAGACTTTGACTGACTAAATGAATGTACGGTCTAGGGCTAGAGAAGTACCTGGATTGAATTGAGAACTTATTTGCTAAATGAATGAATTATATTGTATTTTGACTTTCTCTGTTCTGTGAATGTTTGCTGAATAAATGGGGTTTGCTATGCTGGTAATCCAAACCTTGGACGTTGCCTTTGCTTGGCATTACAGATAGGTGTGGAGTATTGAGTAATCAATTTCCACCAGCGAGGAGAGTCTTATGCAAATGAGTTCTGAGCCTAGGGTTATATAATAAAGTCATACTTTGCCTTCCAATACTTTAAAACATATGGCACACTAAGTAACATGGGCTCCTTTCACTACTATGGTGCCTCCATAGTGCCCCAAGCATCTCATTTGGGATACCCACCGAATGCACACGCAGCAGATTTCCACATCACATATTTCTTTGATGACTCTGATTCTTCTGCACAATTTGTTACGTATCCCAGCCTCTTCACACCCACTGTGTACCCCTCTATTGTCCCTTGAGGGATACTATTTTTAATTCTCCAGAGACTGTAGTGTTCTGTGACTTGCTGCCAAACAATTCTGGAAGAATATTGGTATTAAATATGGAGTCATTAAAGGAACTTTGCAATTTTTCAAAGGCAGCCCAGTCTGGAATAATATCTCACATTTATATAAGGTTTAGCAGGTCTTTTCTTCCTAACAACTCCATGAGAGAGATAGTGTTAAACACCATTATCTCCATTCTACAGATGAGGAAACTGAGGCACAGACAGACTGGCTAGAGGTCTAAATTAGTTCAACAAGACTAATTTACTTGCTCATGATAACATAGCTTGGTAGTATCAGAGCCAGGACCCAAATCCACATTTTCTGACTCCAAGTCCAAAGCTCTTTCCATAACACCATGCTATTTTCCTGAACAAATGAATATTTAATGACAAGGGGAAATGTATGGATAGCTAGTGCATCAATGTGTGTGTGTATATATATATATACATATACATATATATGTAGAGTACATGTATATATATGTGCGTGTGTGTATAAAGAGAGAGATGGGGGAGGGGGAGGAAGAGAGGCAGAGGGAGAGAGAGTGAGAGAAAGTGAGAAGGAAAGAGAGAGAAAGAGTGAGAGAGAGAGAACACAGAGTCATAAATTTTAAGTCGAAAGACATTAATAGTGATGCCCATTTTACTTGTATTCACAGATAATCAAGCTTCAATATGTTTTTATATTGGCAACTTGTACATATTGAAAAGATATTTAGACTCTTGCTATTTATATAGGATTCAGAAAGATCCATAATTGCTAATACAATAATATTCCTGTAATGAGACTATGTGCATGTCCATGGTAATGACATGTAATGTGGATTTACCTGTGTGCCAACAGAACAGGAATCACCCCATCTGTTCATTTTAAATCTCCCTCACCCTGTGACTGGCATAGAGCAGCGGTGCCATATCATGCTCCACAGATAGAAATGTGAGCAGCAGAGACTGGTACTTAGGATATCTACTCATCACATTACATGGAAAGACCAATCCTTTTGGCTCTTTGGATTCTGCTCCCTGCTACATGAATGTATCACTGAAACAATATAATAATTGATGCTTATGCTGGAACTTTGAAGTTTTCACAGTCTTTACACCTATTATCTTATTTGATACTCATTACTCTGTGGCCTAAATACTGTACATAATGCTATGTCTATTTTACAGATTAGGAAACTGAGATTTAGAGAAATTAAATGACTGCTTATAAGGCCTTAACTAGTATATGAGTACATGTTACTTTAATACCAGTAATAACTTATCTGATTATTAACATTTTTTTTTCTCCAAGCCCATAAATTTGTGTTTTGAGAATGGGAGAAGGGTGATCGATGTAGTCTTTCTATCTTTACTTTGCCCTCTGATTCTAATAGATCTGGGCAGTTTTTAATTTTTATTTCTTGAAATACAGTATTCAGCCACTTTAACCTACTTCCTATGTCATTTTTTAAAAAACATCAGATATCCCAATTTTCTTCTATTTTTTCCTGTATTTTAATTTTGATGGCTCATGTAATTATTGTTTTTTGTTTGTTCTATTTAAATATTTAGGTAGTCCATTTTTTTGGAGTAAGGTTTACCGCTTTCTCTTCTAAGCTACTTATTCTTCCTTTTCTCTAGAGCTTTATTTCATTTATATCTCTTGATTCATTTCTTATTGGTACTCATGTAGTACTTGTGGAAAACCCATTTTTCCTTTTGACTCTCTGCTTGTAGTTGTTATGGAGCTAGATCTGCAATAATTTTTGACACTGGTAAGTATTTTCTTTCATTTGTTCATTTCGTTAGCTTTAATTCCTGAACTGGGGCTTTGTGTCAGACTGTTTCCTGTTGGATTTTTGGGTGGGGTGGTAGGTCTTACTTGATTTCACCCTGGGTACCTCAAATTTTTGAGCTGAGCTTTTCTTCAGGACAGGGTTTGCTCTGTCCCCTCCTCAGATCTTTGAATTTCAGAGTGATGAATCTTTAAGGGCCTATATAGTGTCTCATAACAGAATGTTAGGAACCTTAGATTCCCTGGGTCTAGACTGTCCAGGTCTGAGCACCATGACACTGTACTAGTTAGTCCTATATTTGTTGCTTCTTCCAAGTTTCTCCCTTTGGGGCTTTCTGACCACCCTGTGGTTTTCTCAGGAGAGCCCTTCCCTCTTGACAGAGAGTTGCATGTGACTGCCAGTTTTTGGTCCTCCTAGGAGACCCCCTTTCATATTGCCTTCAGGTTTCTGGTTGACCTCTTCTGAAGTTTTTAGGGAGAAAGAAGTCACTTACTACAGTTTCTCACTGGGTTATTTCTTTGCTATTTGGACTAGTGAGAACTTTAGGGTTTTATTGGAGTAATATTTACTCCAATTAAATACACTTTAATATTTAGATAATACTTTAATATTTGTAGATAACCAGGTGCCATAATGGATAGAGGGCTGGGCCTAGAGTCAGGAGGACATGAGTTCAAACCTGACTTCAGGTACTTCTTAACTGTATGACTCCAGACAAGTTATTTTATCCTTTGTTTGACTCAGTAAAACTTGACTCACGTCTCTCATACAGGGAGGGGTAGGGTAGAGGAAGGAATAAAGAAGCGACCCTTAGCCATGGTCACAATCATACAGCCTTTTATGTTTTGTCTGAATGTCTATGCAAGTAACAAGAACACAGGGCCAACTCTCACACATGGCCTAGGTAGAATGATCACTTCTCTCTCCACCTGCTACTAATTAATTTTCCTTATAGATTCTTAACCATGGTTCCAAGAGGTATGTTTTTACATTTCCTTATTATTTGTAAACATTGCAATACCAAATTAATCAATTCTACATGAACCCCCATCTCAGTTTATTAAACACAGCAAAAAGATTTAGGAGATTGCTATGTATTTGTGAGTGCTCAAGAGATTCTTATTGAATGGCTGATTTGGATTGAAATTTGAACTCAGGGCAGGGTGGAGGAGGGGGTTCCTAAGCCCTGTGCTCTGGGAAAAAGGAGAATTCATTCAACAACCACTACAAATTTCATTTTGAAAAAATTGTTTTGCTTTTTTTTTTTCGAGGTGGGGAGGGCAGGGCAATTGGGGTTAAGTGACTTGCCCAAGATCATATAGCTAGTAAGCGTTAAGTGTCTGAGGCTGAATTTGAACTTGGGTCCTCCTGACTCCAGGGCCAGTGCTCTATTGACTGCACCACCTAGCAGCCCCTACAAATTTCATTTTGGCTTGGTTTTAGCTCCAGTCCACTTTTATTTTTTTATTTTATTTATTTACTTTTGTGTGTGTGAAGCAGTTGGGGTTAAGTGACTTGTCCAGGGTCAGACAACTAGTAAGTGTCAAGTGTCTGAGGCCATATTTGAACTCCTGACTCTGGGGCCAGTGCCCTATCCATTGTGCCACCTAGCTGTTCCTCCTCCCTCCCATCCACTTTTATATTGTATATGTGTACTCTTCATCTCTAGTACTCCATTTTATCTGCTCACATTTCTGTCTCTGTCTCTCTGTCTTACCTCTTTGTTTCCTCTTTCTTGAAACCCAAAATACAGACAGAAGTCGCTTTCTGGAGGTCAATGACACCCTAAGCTGACTGAGTTCTCCAGAAAGTCTGTAAATAATCTAGCTGATGGATTCTTTATTATCCCTAGAAGGTTCTCAGTCCCTTTAATGTTAGGGAGATCAGTTTGAACTTTTCTTGATCTTGGCAATCTTAATCAGACTATTATAAATAAATAAAGGCAAATGAAATAAATTCGCCCAGTGCGACTCTCCTTGAACAAGGCATTAATCTCTTCCCTATGCCCTTCACAGATAGAACAAATATTCTGGAAGATCATCTTATCATTCCTCATTCCCAACAGGGAGTGAATAAGTAGCCAGTAGTCATGGTAGTAGTCGTGACAGGACCTTTTTAGTAGTTAGGTCAGTATCCAGTCTGTGGAGGTGACCCAGGGACTCTGGGTACTTCCGCTAGTCATAGTATGGACTCCACAGGTTTTTGGCCTCAGGTTCTAGTCTTGAGTCCAAATGGCTACAGTCCTACTTCTTAATCTCCAGCACTAACAGTTGCATTTGCTTATTATGCATCTCTGCCCTAATAGTACCAGGCATGCTGCCAGGCTCTCAAAGCGTGGGCCAGGCATCTGAGAGGACAAGGAGTTGGCTCCCCAAGGCATGTCACCCTTTTTCTTTCTTCTCCATCATATTCAAACTATACCTTGCTCCCTACTGTCCTTGGCTATGAGTATCTCCAGGGCTTAATAATAATAGTCATAATCATAACAGCCCACAATTTCATATTAATTTAAGCTTTTTAAGGCAGCATACTGGTTCCCTGCTACTTTTTAAATGAAGCTCAAGATTTCTTAACATCTCATAACTGAAAGACTGAGAGCTTGGCATAGAAATACCAGGCAGTTGTCAGTTTATAAAATATAATATAATAGTAACCACTTGGAGTGTGTTGGAGCCTATGTTTCAAAGTCAGTGCTAATAATCTGGTGATGGTTTTGAAGGTGGTCGATAAAGGGGAAAGCAATGTGTACCTTGATCTTCATAGAATGTCAGAACCATAAGAGACTTTTGATCTCATACATTCTAATTGCTTTAATTTTTTAGATGTAACCTGGGGCTCAGGACCCCCAAAGCCAGTCCTGAACTTTCTGAAAAACATCATTTTTTTTTGTTTCATTGTGTCATCAGCTAGAGATTACTCTGAGAATCTTCAGGGGTAAATAATGAGGAGATTGTATGTAATTTTCAAATGATATGAGAAATTTGATCATAGACTTATAAAAACACTCAAGATGGTCTATGGAAATATATTTGCATCAAAGTAGTTTAAGTAAAATTTATTTCAGGGACAAGATACTATAAAAAATAAGAAGTGAAAAAATTTAAATACTAAAAAAATGGAGCAAAAACACAAACCTACCACATAAATTTAAATGGGAATGGAATAAAAGAAAACTAAGAGAATCAAAAAGAATGGCATACCGGACAAGAAAACCGACCTCTACAATCTGTGGTAGATAAGAATCACCTCAAAAAGCAAAGACAGAATCAAAATGAGAGATTGGAACAAAATTTACAATGTATCAAGTAATTTTTTTTAAAAAGGAGTGGCAAATATGCTATTGAATAGAGCAAAAATGATAATCCATAAACCCAAGGGAGATAAATAAGAAAACTGTATTACATTTAAAAGAATTCTAGACAATGAACTACCTTCTGTTTGCCACCTCTCCTAGTTCTATCTACACCTCGTGATCCCACCCAAAGACTGCCTTCAACACAAAGCATTTTCTAGATTCTCTAGTGTCTCTTGACCTCGTTTGCATTATTTCTATCACTTGTACCTGCCAGACGAGTGAGAAGTAGCTGTGGAAATACAGAAGAAAGGGGAAGACCTGGGAAACATTTGGGTTAGAAAAAAGGGTTGTATGATTTGGAAAATGGATGCAAATGGAAGGTCAAAGATGCATAAATTTTTTTTTATGAGCTTTAAACTTGGGGTATAAGAAAGATAAGTCGATCAACCAAGGACTGGGCCCTTTTCAGTGAGATCATGGTGTATTGCCCACTGTGACAGATAAATTGACACACAGGAGGGTTATGGAAGTAAGAGGATAGTTTTGTCTTTTTTGTTTTCACTGTGAATGGATGATGGGGAATCCAGATGAGGTGTCTGGTTGATAGAACATAATGATACTACTACTACTAAGAGCAGTTACATATAACTTGAAGGTTTGTAAAGCACTTTACATATGCTATTCCATTCAAGCCTCGCACTGACCCTGTGAAGAAGGGTCTATTATTATAGAGATTAGATTAGAGATTATAATATCTATTATATAGATAAGGGTCTATTATTATCCCCATCTTACAAATGAGGGAACCAAGGCTAGGGATAGAGAAGTGATTTATCCAGAATCACACAGCTACTGTCTGAGGCAGGATTTGAACTTGGATCTTTCTGACTCCAAGTAATAATAATAATAATAGTAATAATAATGAACATTTCCTTAGTGTCTGCACTGTGCTAACTGCTTTATAACTTATCTTATTTGATATAGGATGGCTATTTATTTCTACCACAAAAACTACATAAAATGCAAAAGACAAATTCAGAAAATATAAAACACTTAATTTCTCATTGTACACATTATCACTCACCCTGGAAAGCAAAGACAACTTTGAGAGATGACAGGACAATTATTTTGTGTTTATTTTGGACCTGCATTGATTGCATAAATAACCCACAAGGTCCAAATATCCTGACAAGTCAGGCCGTGACTTTAAGTATATGTACAGTGCTTGAAACATAACAAGATCTTCACAAATGTTTATTTTTTGATTGATCTTTTGGTTTTGCACAACTTCTCTTTCCCAATATATCCTCTTACTTTCAGCCCCCTCCCCGGTCTAAGAAATCCCTAATAATAAAGATTAAAAGAGAGGGCAAAAAACTGAGCACAAGTAACCAATATGTTGAAAAACTTTGGCATTCTATGCAGCATTTTGAACACTAAATGTCCCATGGCTACAAAGAAATGCAAAGAGTTTTCTCATATTTCCACTTTGGGGACAAACTTGTTTATTATAAATTTGTAGCATTTAACTTAAACTGTTTTTTTTTAAATCGTTGTTCTTTCCATTTAATTTGCTGTAGTCATCATACATCCTGCTCACTTCCCTTTGGACTGGTTCATAGAAGTCTTCCATGTTTCTCTGTATTCATCATATTCATAAGCTTTTACTCTGTAATGGTATTTTATTACATTTATGCACCACAACTCATGCAGCTATTCCCCAATCAACGGGAATGTTCTTTGGTTTCCACTTTTTTACTAACATAAAAAGTGCTGCTATAAATATTTTGGTGTATGTGGGACTTTCCTTTTTGGTCATTGATCTCCTTGGGAGTATCCCTAGCAATGAAATCACTGGGTCAAAGGCCATGAACATTTTTGTCATTTTCTTCACATAATTCTAAGTTGCTGCAATGAACATATTTGATGCTGTCCTGCTGTGTAACTTGTATGTGCTTTTGAAGTTCTTTCCTGGACAAATTTGTAGCTCTATAAGCCATACATTTAGTGGGTCCATCTTTCCATAATCCTTTCAAAATGGAATGTTCCCATTTTTGGCCATCTTTTCCAATTTGCTGAATGTGAAGAGCATGGCTTTTTTTCGTAGTCTTTCAGCTAAAGAATGAGTGTGGTAAAGCTTCTCTGAGAAACATGCTGTTAAAAAAAATTCTCCTCTTCCATAATGGCTAAGGCCCAAACCCCAGACTCAGGAACATGCAAATCATGAGTTAACTGCCAGGCTGGAAATTATCATTTCTCTGTCTTCAATCACCAGCCTGTGCTCAGGGAAAGAAACAAAAGGGCAGAAGAAAACCAGGGACTCAAGGTCCATCTTGGATTTCCACATGTTTCTTTTTCAAGTTGTTATTTCCTATGGGTAGGAGACAGGAGAAAAATCCCACCTTTCTCCCTTGCTTAAAGTCCAAGGAAGAGAAAGCAAGGAACAGGGTCTAAAAGAGAAGGAGAGTGCCCTCATATCCCAATAAGAATCTTTCTTCCTGACTCTCACTCATTAGTGATCTTCACTGAAGCTAGGTGGGCCTGGAGTCATGAAGACTCATTTTCTTGAGTTCAAATCTAGCCTCAGACATCTACTAGAGGTGTGACACTAAGCGAGTGATTTAACCCAGTTTGCTCCAGTTTCCTCATCTGTAAAGTGAGTTGGAGAAGTAAATGACAAACCACTCTAAGATCTTTGCTGAGAAAACCCCAAATGGGATCACAGAGAGTTGGAAATGACTGAACCAACTGAATAACAAGTCTATGAGCACTAATCAGGAATTGTCTTCATCAAGTAACTCAGATTCATATAGCTAGTAAAATGACTGGACAAAGATGCAGAATCAGGTCTTCTAAATCCAGTTCTGGTGCTTCACACCAGAGCTGCATCCCAATGGCCTTGTCTTGGCATTGCTCATCCTGCCTCGGCCTCACAGATAGCATATCTTAGTATCTCACAAAGCAGATAATTTGTAATTGATTCCCAGCAGAAAAAGGACTCTAAGCACTGGTCTGTGTGGCTTGCATCAGCCCCAAATACATTCTCCCATCTATTTATGTTGATGTGCTGTTTGTTTTCTCTTTGTGCAGATACATGCAGTCAAAAAACAACAACAACAACAACAACAACAACAAATTCCAACATTGGTCATATCCAAAAAAAAGTATGTCTCTGTCAGGTGGTGGGTAGTGTTATTCGTCTCTGGTCTTCTGGAATTAGGGTTGGTCACTGCACTGATCAGAGTTCTTAAATGGTATATTTTCTTAATACAAGGTATTCCAAAAGTCATAGTGAAGTTTTGATCTTAAAGTATTAAGATTTTAGGGGATGCCCAATATAAACTCTGAGATCAGTCTCATGTTCTGTTCTCTGCTGGGCATATTTTGACCACAGTACATGTTGTCACACCCTTAAGCCTGTATCCTGTTGTGCTGGAAAAGCAGGAGATGGGTTTTGAGTGAGTGGTCCCAGGTGAATGATGACAGATCTTTCCTTTCCCCAGGTACCATTCCCATTCAACCCCTCGTTGCAAGGCTGTCATAATCCATCCACATTTTGTCACTTACGGCTAATCACCCCAGCACGGTCCCCATGTTAGGCCAAATATTGTTCATTGTTTATGCCAGTTCTGTACAGGAAGTGAAGGATTCACTCTTTGCAGCTTCATCCCTTGGCTCAGTCCCTCCCACCTGCTTACTCTTGTGGGGAATGAAGAACGAAGACAGGTATTTTGAAAGCAAAGTATTTTTTACATTGTTATAGACTAATAACTCTTAGGAAAGCCAGGGTCTGAGTCAGGCTAATAAATGACTTCCTCATAATAGATTTTCAAACAGTACTATATTTAATGATGTTTCCAATCAATGTTCCTTGTTTACAGAAAGTTCAACTAAGTGGCACAGTAATAAAAATAGACTATGTTAATAGAGCCCACTGCAGTTCACCGAGTGATTTCGTATTCATATATTTTCTCATCTCATCCTCAGAACAACCCTTATGCCTCCTTGCACTGGAATATTAAACCATCTTGGCAGCCTGCTCATTCTGGAATATCCCTCTATCAAATTAGCTCCCCTTTCCTATTGGTGCACTCCTCCTGAGGCCTCCATTTCATGGAGGGGCCTAGGCTGGGAACCTTGGCTCCCCTCCCAGCGAGGCGCCTGATTTTCCAGAGTGTGAAACCATCCCCAATGGTTAAGTATCTTCATCCTCCTCTACTCCTGACCCCAATTTTCATCTTCTTTTTGTGTACTGACTTTCACCCTTAGAATGTAAGTTTCCTGAGGGCAGGGACTTTCTTTTTGCTTCTATTTGTATCTCCAGCATTTAGCACAGTGCCTAGCATATAGTAAGTGTTTATTAAAATGCTTGTTGCCTTACCTTGCCTTGCCTGTGATTGTTTTTATCTCTGATTTTACCAATAGAGAAACTAAGGCCCAGAGAGGTTAAAATGACTTATATAACACCATAGAGATAGTTAGCAGCAGAGCCAAGATTTGTATATGAACATTCAGTCTTGAAATCCAAGGTTCTGTTGAGTATGTCTGTCTTTATTTCTGGAATTTTTTACCTTTTTTTGTATTATACAATCTTTCTCTCTGGTGAAGACTATGGATTCTGTCTCAAAATAATGTTGTTGTTGGTTTTTGGTTTTTTGTTTTGCTTTTTGGAGGGCAGTTGAGGTTAAGTGACTTGCCCATGGTCACACGGCTAATAAATGTGAAGTGTCTGAGGCTGGATTTGAATAAGGTTTTTTTTAATGCATTAAATAAAATACAAAATAAAATAAAATACAAAAAATAGGATTACAAAGGAAGCCAATTATGTTGAAATACAGTTAATAATACATGCATACATACATATGTATAGATATATTTATATATATTTATATTTTAAAGTTCATGGACTTCAGGCTTAGAAGCCATATTTTACTCTGTTGTCTCTGTGCTTCATACTTTTAAAGTCAGTTGTTATTTATTTTGGGGGGTTTTTAATTTAAAAGAAAGAGGCTAATTAACTGCTTAATTATGCACAATCTCACCTCCCAGCACAAGGTGATGTATATTTAGATCCTTAACAACAGTCATACTCTCCCTCCATAGGACATTGATTCTTTAGTTCCCGTCCAATAAATGAACCCAGGAGTATTTGTTCCCAAGGGAAAAAAAATGCCTGTTTCTCTCCTCTATTGTTCAGTGTTCTTTGGAATCTGCTGCATACCTGAGCAAAAAAACCTCAGTGAGTTTTCTGTGGTGGAAACATGGACTCCAGGGTATTTAGCAAGTGTTTATATACCTGTGGGCCAATGATTAGAATGCTGTTTTTGCCCCTTTACAAATCTTAGTTCTGTGATTGGCAAAAACTCAGAGGTTTCATTGATTTGATGCATTGTATAGAGCCATCTGGATAGATTCAATAGTCTTAGCCACTTGCCAGTCTTCGTTCTAACAAGGATGGCATGCCCTAGAATTGGTGTTATTATATGGTGCTATATGGCTTAGAGGCAACGTCATCTGCTTCTATGGATTCAATTAATTTAATAATTAGGGCTTCTAAAGGAAGCAATGACCTGGAGTTGTGCCAGGAAGCAGGAAGCAATGAATATTGGAAACCATGAAATACAAGTCTTCCCTCCAGCCAGTAAGATTTCCTGTCAATACCTTTGGGGACAAGGAAAGAGACTGGATATCAGCAAGAGGATTAAAGCCATCAGAAAATAATTGAATGATATTTTGTGACAAGAGAGAATAAAGCAATGTAAGGACAACTGGGCTTTCTGATGAATGAGACCTAACAAGATCACTCGGCTAGGTTCCTCCTGTCATGTACCTGAAACCCAAACATCTAGTAGGAAGATGTTGCATGGTAAAGTAACTTACTACCTGTGGGACCTTGGACAAGTCACTTATCCCTTTAGCCTTCAGTTTATCTATGAAATGAGGGGGTTAGACTGAGTTCCCTTCTAGCTCTAGATTTGTGATCCTTTGATTAACAAAGTCTTCATTTTATGCATACAGTATGGAAATAGAGTTTTTCTTAGTTTCACTGAATGACCCCCAGTTTCACCCCACCCCCAATCTAGGCCTGTTCTTGATGTTTACAGAGGCATATATTTTAAAAGAACCCAGTACTAATAGATAATAACATTGCTGTCACAAGAATGAGCACACGGATATTTAATATATAGTATGGTCTTATATAAGGTGAGCAGTGTTTACAAATATGGTAGCAGAACTGGAATGAGGATATCCATGTTTCTCTAATTTCCCTCATTCTTTGGTTCTTCCCTCCCACCCCCCAAGCCCAGCATTTCCATATTGTGAGTTTGAGTCTCACTTCTGAGGTTTATGGCTGGTATAATCTTGGGTTAGTCATTTAATTTTCCTGGGCCTCAGTTTCTTCATCTGTAAAAAGAGGAGGTTGGACTAGATTTCCTCTTAGGTCCGTCTCAGGTCTGTTTGTGTGTATGACCCTATGATCCTAGGCAGTGTGGTTCTTGGGACCTCTGCTCATCACTGAGTCATATGGAAGTACAGAATCTTTTGACCCTTTGGACTCTGCTCCCCAGTAGATTTTTCTACAGTAGATCACAAATGGATAATTCAAAGGTCATTTTGTTTTGTTCTGAGATGAAATCTGGTGATGAAGAATCGAATTTTTACCCAAATACCTGACATAAAGATGTTACTATTTTAAAGAAACAGACTTCTTGAAAAAAATTTAAAAATATATTTCACATTGTATACCATAATAGACAATGTAAAGATTCTATGCCTCGGTCATTTAATTTTGTAGAGCAGCAGTACTGGAAAGGAAGGAGCATTTGATTTGGCATTGGAGGACTTGTATTTGAGACCTGGGTCTTGTACCTATTACCTATGTGACTTTAGGCAAGCACTGAATTTCCCTGGGACTCTTAGTAATAAAATCAGGCTTTGGCCTGGATGATCTTTAAGGTTCCTTAATCTTAGATGGTACTTATGGTGCCTGTCACTTACTACCCGAAAACTGTGTGCTCCTGAGCAGGTCATTTACATTTGTGCCTCGATTTTCTTACCTGCAAAATGAGGGAGTTGTATGTGATGGCCTCTAAGATCTGCCCCAGCTCTGATCCTATGATTTTACTTGGGTAAGTCATTTTGCCTCAGATTTCCTCATCTGTAAAATGAAGTGGTGTAATGTTAATGAAATCAGAAGATCTTCCATGCCCCTTTCTATTGGCACCTACTGAAGGCACTTGGCACCTCAAAGGCTTAGCTCCTTACTTCCAGTTAACTCCTTGGGAGTAATCACAGCTGGAGTTGAGAGGAGAGTG
>JAQQSW010005887.1:0-14077 GCA_028646575.1 Pseudocheirus occidentalis | reverse complement strand
CTCTCTCTCTCCCTCTCAAACTACAACTCACTTCTTCAGTTCTCAGATGCTGAGACAATCCTGCTTCCTCCAACAGGAAAATTCCATTTCTGTCTCTCTGTCTCTGAAATTCTTGCTTTTATATGTACACTGGCCTCCTGTCTCATCCAATCCCCTTCTTCCATATCAACAGGGGAGTTCATACCTTCTCAACAGTGGACAGGGCTCACACCTTCTATACTTAGCCCTAAGTTACTAAGTGCTAAGTATCTGCTAAACTGATTCCTGTTACAGGAGCCTAGGTATCTGTGATGCTTGCATTGGGCAAGTTGTCCAGAGCAAGTCTGACACAAAGTCTGTGCTAAGTCATTCTATGGTGCTCTCACACCACATGGGGATCTTATGTACAGAGGAATCTAAGGTGGTCTAGAGGAGGAGTTTGGGGAAGGTCTTCAGGAGGAGTTAATGAGGTCAATGCAAGGGTAGATTGATATTTTGATAAGCTCAAGGGTGGGAAGTAGATGGACAATGGAGGGCCAGGATAGTAACAAAGGTTTGGGTCCAGCCACAATGAAAAACTTATGGCCTCTGCAAATGCCTCATCAAGTGGGAAGATTTAATCAGACTTCAAGGAGTTTCCCAGAGTCTGTACCTAAAAGATTCAAGGAGAGCTCAAGGGGGATCTCAGAGCCTGCACCTCATCACATCTAGTCCTCCCTTTTCAAGTTACAGGTAGGGAAACTTCTGTCCAAGGAGATTAAATGACATACTCCAAGCACCCAAGTAAACACCTGTGACTATAGCATATCTAGGCATGGAGGCCTCTATACCATATGGGTGGGTATAACCTCCTTTGATTGATTGCACAACTGGAAAAGGCTCTCTTCAAAATTAGCAAGACTGAGATAATTCACTCTCTTTCTGGGACACTAGTTTCTTTCTACTATATGCACGGGGGTGAAGATCACAAGTCCCTGTCAGCTAGTGAGAAGGGAAGGACTTCCTTCCCCCTTTTTGCCCTCTCCTTTACCCCAGCTCTGAAGAATGGGCCTAGGGATATTTGTTCATCTTCTAAATCCTTTGTTATCAGTTTCAGTTGCCAGTAGGGATTTCCTCCAGACCCAATAGTTTAAGCCATGATGTAACCTTGGAGCCAGGATTCTAGATGGGATGTTGCAGCCAGCCAGCTCAGCAGGGAAGCCTTGAGAAGCCAGGGTCCCTGGGAATCCAGCCTAACAAGAATGTTTTGGATTGAAAACTTGGGGCTACACTCTATAGGAACTGAGCTAAACTATGAATCTAATTCTCTTCCTCTCCCCAGAGTCTGAGGTGGTACAAAGCTGGGGTGGAAGATTATACCTCTCACACATCTTTGAGAAAATATTTCCTTATAAAAGCAAATCCAACTGTTAGTGGATAAATGGAAGTAGAGTGCAAAAAACCAATTAAGAGAGCAACATCAATGGGACTGGAACCATCTGCAGAAAGCCTAGAAACCCCTAAACCATCTTAAGAGTACTAGAGAACCCCATGGGGAGGATGAAATCTAACACATGAAGTCCAAAAACATCCAATCTACAATAAAAAAAACCTGAGGCAAAGCTCCAAACCAATAACCATTTATTAAAATAGGACCTTAGATCTTCCTCACAATCTGAGATAACTCCTTTTTCCAGGGCCTTGGAAATTCCAGTGCTTGATACCCAGATGGTACAAATGAGGCAGAGTAAAATACAGGATCTTATTGGTTGCTTAACCTATATATTGACCTTCTAGGAGAACTTTCAGTTTATGTATATGATCAATGACCATTAGAGGATATCCCAAAAATGGGCAGAGTTGATGGTCATTCATTAGCCCTTTGTTGGGCAATTGAGAGCCACAGGCAGCTCTCACAATTCAAAGACAAGGTCACCCATTAGTCAGGTGCCTATAGGCCCATTTCCCCACAAAGAGACAGAGTAGGCACAACCAAAAATAATTTGAGAATTTTCCATACCATTGGGTCATCATAGTCACACTGGGCTTGGTCACTTACTGGGCAGAAAGAAAGAGTGGAGGTTGCCTAGTTAGCTTCCTATGATTGAGCAAATGAAAATGTACTTATGATGAGGTGCAGGATCTAGGAACTCCCTTGAGCTCTCCTTGAATACTTGAAGTACAGGCTCTGGGAGCCCCCTTGAGTTCTCCTGGAATCTTCCCACTTAAGGCATTTGCCTGAGACCATGGGCCTTTCATTGTGGCTCTGCCCAAATCTTTATTCCTCCTTTGTCCAGCAACCTTTTACTGGTCTAGCCAACCATTGTCTGTCAACTCACTGAGGCAGCTCCCCTAGCCCCTTCTGCTGTACCCCAAGCTTTTTCCATCCATATCTCCTACCCTGAATCTCCCAGCATGGCCCCTCCCCCCTCAGGGACCCCTGCTCAGGTCTCAGCTACTGGTCTTGCTGAAGTGCCTCCCTCTGTGGCCCCTCCCCCTGAAGCCACACACCCTCTTGCCAGCCAGCACCCCCAGTCACTATCTCTGGGATAGTGGGAATGGGACTTCCAATCTTCCTTCTCAAGCCCCTGTCCCCACACCATCTTCAGAGCTTTTTCCCTTAAGGGAAATGGTTCTCTCTCTTCCGGTGGGCTGACTAGAGTGCATGTCCCATTCTCCATTTAGCATCTCAATCAAATTAAAGAAAAATGGGGGAAATTCTGAGAAAATCCAACAAAGTTTACTGAAAGCATTCAGGACATATCCCTGCAATTTGAGCTTTCTTGGGGTGATTTGCATATCCTCTTCTCTACCTGTTGTTCCACTGAAGAGAAGAGGAGAATTTGGGAGCAAGCCCAAAAATTTGGGGATCATTTGGCTAGCAATGAGCCCAGACAATACAGCAGTTACTGTTCTCACTAGTGACCCAGGATAGGATTACCAAATCTGGGAGGATAGGGGAAAAGGAGACCATATGATGCTTTGCCTTAGAAGGCATAAGGAACTGCATTTCAAAAGAAAGTAAATTATCAGAAAATTAGAGAAATTACTCAGACAAATAAAAAAACCCTGCCCTTTTCCGAGATAGACTTTTAGAAGCTTTTAAAAACTACAAAAATACAAAAAAATACAAAAATACAAATACAAGGCTTTTAAAAGTTTTAAAAATACAAATTTGGATCCTGAAGGGATCTAAAGGAATAGAAGGGGCAGCAATTCTTAACATGTATTTTCATAAATTAGTCTACACCAGATATTAGGAGGAAACTGCAGAAATTGGCAATGGGACCCCAAACGCTTCAGGCCCTATTACTGGAGACAGCCTTTGGAGTCTTTAATAACAGAGACCTGGCTGCAGCAGAGGAGAAAGAAGGAAGACAATGAACCAGAGACAGAGAGCATCAATTCTTGGCTGCTGCCATGGCCAGGAAAAGCCCTATCCAGGGGACCCCCTTGGAGGAAGTCCAGTCACTCGGACAGGGGGAAAACCTACTTTCTATGCCACAAGGAGGGTCACTGGTCCAAGGAGTACCTCTCTAGGGCAACCCCCCCCGAGGGAGCCCCAAGAACCAACACTTCTAGAACTGTGCCCATCTGACCAGGAGGGACATTGGAAGAAGGATTGTCCCCGAGGTTGGAAAACTAGTAGAGCCACCTCCCAGTACCCTGTTGCTGGTCTTCTCAAGACTTGGAGTGATGGGGAAGCATGGGACTTGGCAGTGTTCCCACTTTCTCCATTTCTCACTGAACTCTGGGCAAGCACTGTGGCTGAAGGTAAGGTTACCCACTTTATTATGGCTAAGTTCTCTGTTCTACTACCCTCACCTTGACCAGTTAGGTCATGGGCATGGAAAGGGAAGCTAAGAGATGTTACAAGACATACCCAGTTCCCCGCCTACTTGAGGATCTGTTATTTGAGCACTCCTTCCTTATGCTCTCCTATTGTCCTGTCCCCTTGTTGGGAAGGGACCTGTTGGTGAAACTGGGAAGCCAATTATCTCTAGTTAAGCCTCCCAGATCTCCCCATGTTCCCTCAGGAGTGTAGGAGAAAGTTGAGTCAATTGTTTGGGATCAGGAAATTCCTGGGTGAGCTATTTTTGCCATCCCAGCATTGGTTTTTGACTCTTAGGTCCTAAAGTGTCCCCCCCACTGTGGTCTATATACATTTAAATCCAAGGCCTGGGAGGGACTGCAGCCATTAGTGGCTACTCAAGGCCCTGACTCATTCTGTATAGAATGGGGCCCAGAGCAGGTGAAAGCTTTTTAAACTTTGCAGCTTTACCCAATAGTCTCTATGATTATGGAAGGAAAGAACAGGCTTTGTGAGTTGTTGCCTGTTTTTGAAAAGCTGCTATTGCTTTCCCTGTGCTAAATGTCCATGGAGCAATTTGGAAAGGAAAGGGATATCTGACAGCCTTTTGGTCTTGCCATAGCCATGTTTAGTTCCTACCAGGAAAATTGTTCTTTTTCTCTACTTTTTTTGTGCCTGTTTTGGTCTTTGCTGAACCTCTTTGCCAGGTTTGTCTTCTCAAGGTTTTAAGCCCCAAGTTCTCCAGCCCACTGGACCTGGTATCAGACGTGTTCCAGAGTCTGACCCCTTAAATGTGAAGTCCGACCCCCTTGAACAGGACCCAGAGAGGCAAGGACAGCTTGCCCCTTGCCAGCAGGAAGCACTTTCAGAAGCTGAGACCTTTGCCCTTTACCCCAAAGGAATTTGGGTCCCATTTGTCTGAGGGGGGAATGATGAGGTATAGGTTCTGGGAGCCCCCTTGAGCTCCTTGAATCTTTGACTTACAGGCTCTGCGAACGTAAAAAGACCCTCACCAAACTCCTCCTCTAGACCACCCCTAGATTCCTCCCACAACCTTTCTGTATATAGAATCCCACCTTTCCTCCACATGGGGTGAGAACACCACAGAATGCCCTAGTGAAGAGGGTACCCAAAGAGGGTTAGGGTTGCCTGAGACCCCAAAATATCAACATGCCATGTCCTGTGGAAAGAATTCCACTCAAGTCTTCTCAGCCAAAGAAAAACAAAGTTTATTGAAAGTTCCAGTTCACTATATAGGGTAGACTCTTAAGGAGCCAGTCTATGCTAGGTCATTCTATGACACCCTCAAAGAGCAAGCCTGTGCTAGGGCATTCTGTAGTGCTCTCACACCACATGGAAGGGAGATGTGGTTCTGTATACAGAAAGATTGTGGGAGGAATCTAGGGGTGGTCTAGAGGAGGAGTTTGGGGAGGATCTTCAGGGGGAGTTAATGAGATCAATGCAAAGGTGAATTGATATTTTGATTGGCTCAAGGGAAAAAGATGAACAATAGAGAGCAGGCTAGTGACAGAGGTTTGGGTCCAGCCACAATGAAATACTTATGGCCTCTGCAAATGCCTCATCAAGTGGGAAGATTCTATCAGACTTCAAGGGGTTTCCCAGAGCCTGTATCTCAAAGATTCAAGGAGACCTCAAGGTGGGGGGGGGGGAGTCCCAGAGCCTCATCATTAACACAGACTTGCTCTGTGAAAGCACCATAGAATGACCTAGCATAGACTGGCTCCTTAAGAGTCTACCCCATATGGTGAACTTTTAATGAACTTTGAATAAACTTTGCTTTTCTTTGGCTGAGAAGACTTAAGTGGAATTCTTTCTGCAGGACCCGGCATGTTGGTATTTTGGGGTCTCAGGCAACCGTAACCCTCTTTGGGTGACCTCTTCGAGCATCACAGATACCTAGGCCAAACAGTGTTGCAAAAACAAAACAAAACAAAACAAAACAAAAACACTAGCTTTTCCTTTCTAAGGTCTCCAGAGAAACTAAATTTTTCCTAATGTTGTAAAAGACAACCCAAAGGTGAACTTTTGGGAGCTACAGGCATAGGGCCTGGAAGTCCCTTCCTCCATAAAGGAAGGTTTGAGAGTAAGCCTTGAAAAACAAGCAAAACAAAACCCACAAAAAAATACCTGAAGTTTTCCCAATTTCCTAGTGCTGAGAGAATTGAAAGAATCTGACTTACACTTCCAGATGGGCCATCTGTCCTTTTTCTCCGTTCTTTAGAGGTCCATGTTCTCCAACATAACCAAATAGGACCAAGAATGTGAGAGGTCAGGCTGAGTACTAGACAGCCTCCTAGCTGTCTGACCTAATGGGACCTGAGAGGTCAGGCCCACAAAAACAAAACGAAACACAAAAAACATGCAAAAACAAGAAGTCAATGCAATAGGGAGAGAAGGAGGCTTACATGCCTTCCAGTCCCAGCTCCAGAAGAGCTTGAGATTAACAGTGTTCCCAGTCAGGGAACCATAAAAATGATGTGGTTACTTATAAAGAGGGTTAGGGTTGTTCAAGACCCCAAAATACCAACACTCCGGGTCCTGCCAAATGAATTTGACTTGAGGTTTTTCTCAGTCAAAGAAAAGCAAAGTTTATTGAAAGTTTGCCATATTGGGTAGACTCTTAAGGAGCCTTGGTATCTATGATGCTTGCATTGGGCAAGCAGACCAGAATCATCTGACACAGTGAGTCTGTGCCAAATCATTCTCTGGCCTTCCTCTTCATGGACGCCAGATGGGGTCTGATATACAGAAGGTTGAGGTAAGAATCTAGGGGTGGTGTAGAAGAGGAGTTTGGGGAGGGTCTACAGGAAGAGTCAGATGAGGTCAGGCTCCTGTAATGAGTTTTTAAGGGTGGGAAGTTGCTGAAGACTACCTGGAGATGACAGACAACAGTGGGCTAGGTCAGTTCAAGGGTGTAACAGATTTGGTTATAGATACTTTGGGAGGATCAAGAAGGGGGGATAGCTGGATAATGGAGGGCCAAGCTAGTAACAAAGATTTGGGCAGAGCCACAATTAAAGGCTTTTGGCCTCATGCAAATGCCCTAAGTGGGAAGATTCAAGGAGAGCTCAAGGGAGTTCCCAGAACCTGTACCTCATCACATACCACACTGCTTTCTCAATCCAGCCTCAGACCCAATACTGGAATCCTCTCTGCACATTCCTCACATTTGACATCTAAGCCACATTTAATTTTCTTTCATAATTCAAGAGTGAATATGGCACAATAATGGTGAGAAAAAAGAATTTTCCAACAAATAAGTCGTGCAAAACAAATTAATTTTTTTATTTTAAACTTAATTACAAAGCAAAACAAGGAAGAAAAAACATTTCCATACACACAACAGAACATGAGAAGATTCAATATAAAACAATAAATGACCATTTCACAAAAATTTACATAATAAATCCTATACATTGTTTTCAAAGCAACCTAGCTTTTCTGTGCTTCCTTCTAGGTTTTCTCTTGTTCTCTGCTGCGCACTTTTTTTTCTCTCCCCTCTCCTCCACTCTCTCTCCACCCTCACCCTAGAGAAGGCTACAATTAAATGTGAACACACACACACACACATATATGTATATGTATATGTTCTATACTGTTCTATACTATAGACCATATATGTATGTTCTATACCCAACTACACTGTCCCACAAACAGTTTTTCTCCTTGTGGTTTCTCTAGTGGCTGTAAACTTCAACTGTCCTCTGCCCTGAAATTAAAACCAGGGATTCTCCTGCAAGTGTCCATGGCCAGCAGGGTTCCTGCCCCTCTGATACTACACTCAGCAGGTTTGTACTAGCTCCTTCTACCTTGAAGCTGCAGCCCAGGACCACATCTGGTCAGCACATCTGTGTTTGGCATCCCTTGACAATGCAAAGTCCTTCAATCTCCTCCTACTCAGACATCAGACTCCTTACACTGTCTGTGAAGTAAAAGTTCTTGAGGCTAAGGCTACCTCTCAACCCAGCTAACACCAGAGCTTATTGTTTGTTGATTCTGAGGAGTTGGCCTGGTAATGTTTGTTCTTCACTCAGGCCAACCTCCACCCCTATTGGTCCAGTCTTTCCTGGGGTTTTATTAAATTGTCTTAGGAGGACAACTGCTTTACCCAGACTTGTTTATTTCTGCTGCTCTACATTCACTCTGAAGAAATGTTCTCTCTCTTTTGTGGAGGAAATTTGGAAAACTTGAAGTTTTCTGACCTATTCTCCAATCTTTCCAGAATCCTCCAAAACAAGCCTTTTAAACTATGAAAATCTTTTCACACTAAGATTGAAGGTAAATTCTTCTTCTTTCTCCCATTCCACAACTGTGCAAACCTAAGGTGGTGATATCTTTGGGGTGATCATGCTGAAAGGAACAAAAAAGACAGAGGTAAATTCAGCAGAAGTTAGGAAGTGGTCAAGATAGAGACTTCTTGGTGGTTCAGATAGAAGATGAAGACTTGTTTGAGAGGAAGAAATGGTACTGGGTTCTTAGGGATAGAAGCAAAGAGACCCTGGTCCAAGAATAGTCTAAACCTGATAGTCTGGGCAGAGGCTTCTAGATCTGAGGGATTCAGTAAAGGATCTTAAGGCTGAAGAAATCTGAAGTCTAAGGCTACTTTCTGCACCTGTCGTTTTTGACCTGGATGGTTTCCTTATTTATACTCATGCCTGTTCTATGGGGCTCTCAACACAGTTGTGCAGAGAATTTCTATCTATCAATGACTCTGCTCTATTCATTACTATATATTACACAATTTATCAAGTGAGAGGACTGCAGGATGGGAAAGCACGGACAGGTTGCAACTAGCATCCCTGGAGAGAATAGCCACATAGATGAGGTCACAGAAGGATCAGTAGTTAGTTATTAAGTCATCAAGCATTCTTTTTAAAAAAATTAAATTGGTTTATTTACTTTTAGTTTACAACATTCAGTTCCACAGTCCCACCCCACTATCATGGCAGCATGCACTAGAATATAGGATCTACAAATATCTTCCCATTAGTCATTAGTCAGGTTGTAAAGAAGGATTGTAACTGATGGAATGATCAGTGGGAAAGAGGAAACAAAACAAGAAAAAGAAACAGAGCATGTAGTTTTTTTCAACCTGCGTTCAGATTCTGCATTTCTTTCTCTGGATGTGGACATCTCTTTCAATCATGAGTCTTTTGGAGCTGTCTTATAACCTTACACGTTTGAGAAGAGAGAAAAATGTGTGTATTCAAGAAACATTGTAAAAGTGAAATTGACAAGCCTTGGAAATAGGTTCTATAAAGGAAGTGGGAGGGTTGGGGACATAGTGAGGAATTGAAGATGTCATCTAGTGCGCCATCCTAGGGGAACTGGGAAGTTAGTGCTGTCCTTGAAAGTGAAAGAGAAGTTTGGAAAGGGGAGATATATAAAAAGTAGGCTGAGCTGAGCTTCACTGTATAAAATTTCGATTTTGATCAAGAGTGAATTTAAAAGTTAGCTTTCATCCTTTCAGAATCAAGAGTTCAGAGTCTAAGTAATGAGTTACCAACAGACACATAACTAGTGCCAAATTCTAGGAAAGGAACCATTTAAAGTATCTACATGCCAAGGGGATAGGGGAAAATTGGGACACTAACTGACTATTGGTGGAGTTGTGAACTGATCCAACCATTCTGAAACTATGTCCAGAAGGATATAAAACCGCGCATACTCTTTGACCCAGTAATGCCACTACTAAGTGTACAAACTAAAGAGATGAAAAAAAGGAAAAGGACCTTTACAAAAATAATGGTAGAAGTTCTTTTTGTGATGGCAAAGAACTGGAAATTGAGGGAATGCCCATCAATTGAGGAATGTCTGAACAAGTTATGGTACATGATTGTTATAAAAATACTATCATGTTATAAGAAATGAGGAGCAGAATGCTTTCAGAAAAACCTGGAAAGACATAGATAAACTGATGCAAAGTGAAGTGAGCAGGACCAGGATAACACTGTACACAGTAATAACAATATTGTGCAATAATCAACTCTGAATCCCTTAACTATTCTCAGAAATACAATGATTTAGATTCAAAAGACTCACATGAAAAATGCTCTTCATCTCCAGAGAAATAACTGATGGAGTCTAAATGTGGATCAAAGTGTTGTGCAGAGAAATAAGAGTAAGTTGAGACCTGGTTCAAGATAAAATTTAGATGTGGATTTATTGATCAAGCACGTGACTGCCAGAGTTCTCACTCAAATTGGCAGTGGTTTCTGGACTTTCAGATCTTGTTTACATAGGCCAAAACCACAAAATTATAATAGGGAGGGGAGCTAGCAAAAGCTGTTATATACGTAAGCAAAGATCAGCCATTGGTCAATTCCATATGACTCAGGGGAATATGGCACATGACTCAGGGGAGTATGGTACAAGGGTACAAGGGGTCTTTCATAGAACTGGGTGGAGGACCCAGGGTGAAGGGGCATGGTATGAGGGGAATTGGAATTCCCCAGGTCTGGGTCATGTTCTGGGAAAGGGAGGTGAAGGCCCTGGTCAGCGGGGCAGGACAGGGTGGTACTTAGATAAGGTCCTTGCACCATAATGAGCTTAGTACGCTACAATGATTCAAGAAAAAACTATGAAATACTGATCAGGGGAACAGAGACAGGGAACGCCTTGAGCAATATGCCCAGACATGTCTTAAGCAGTTTCAAGCTAAAATAAAAGACAGGGACAAAGACAGAAATATAAAAAGGGCTTAATGGTGGGCCACAAGTCAGGTGGGGTATAGTGACCTGGGATTTGCATACAACAAAAGCATACCTTTTTTTAAAAAAAAACAAACCAACTTTATTTTTCATGAGTGTGTTGTTTTGTTTTGTTTTTGGTGTGTTTTCTTTATAATATGACTAATGTGGAAATACATTTTACATGATTGCACATGTATAACATATATCAAATTACTTGCCATCTCAGGGATGGAGGAGGGAAAGGAGGGAAGGAGAGAATTTAGAACTAAAATTTTCAAAAAAGGAATGTTAAAAATTTTTACATGAAAAGCAGGAATAAAGAAAAGGAGCTCTACATGCTTTAACTATTACTTAAGTAGTACTATTGGTTAACTATTGCTTAAGTAGAGGCCTCAGGTATCTGGGGGCAAATTTGGGGACTGGTACATTCTCAGCCACTTTACAATTTTATGTATTTTAGAACATTACAGATGAGGGCAGAAAAAATTGAATAGTTTTTTAAAGATGAAGGAAACAAGAAATGCAAACTCTAAAACCAATATTGTTCTGATATGACAGGAATATATTTTACAGATAGTGATTTCCTGTATTGCTTTTTATAAATCTACATAGAAACAGAAAAACAGCTTGGCATAGTGAGTATAAGGAAGAGAAAGGGAAGGGAACAAGCATTTATGAAGTGACCACTATGTACCAGGCATTGTGCTAAAACTCTTTCCACAAATTATCTCATTTAATTCTGGCCTTGAAATCAGAAAGACCTGAGCTTGAATTCTGCCTCTGCCACACAGTAGCTTTGTAGTTCTGGATGCTTAAACACTACTGGGAGCGTGTGGCCTCTATGTCTTCAAGTGTGGCCATTTGGCTGAATCCAAACCTCACTGAACAAACAATTTGGATTTAGTTAAAGGGCCACACTTGAGGACCTAGAGAGTCACATGTGACCTCAAGGCCTCAGGTTCCCCCCCTTCTGAACCTCAGAATCCTCTAGAAAACTCTCTAAGACAACAGGTTTCAGAGAAGGTGTCAAAGTGCTTTAACTCTCTACACCAATGAAATCACAGGTCCATTCCATATTCCTTTGTATAAATAACTATCATTTCTATAGGAATTTCATTAGATTAGATATCTATAAGTTGTCAAAAGTATCAATGGTAGGAGAGGTCTCGTTTCAGGTCAATTGTAGACTTGATTCAGATTTGAAATAAATGTTTGACATAACATTTAATATAATAATACAATAATAGTAGCTAGCATTAATTTAGCATTTTAAGATTTGCAAATACTTTAGATATATTGTTCCTTTTACCCTCAGAACAATCCTGTGATATGGGCATTACGGTTAACCTGCTTTATAGGTAAGGCGGTTAATTGGTTATGTATATGAAGGAAGATTTCAATTCAGGTCTTCCTATCTCTAAGTCTAGTACTCTACTAGACTAGCAGGTGCTGCATTCAATATTGGATATATAATATATATTTATAATATAATATAACATTATCTATATATGTACACACACACACATACACACATACCCTATCATGCAGTACAACCTTCTACCAAAAAATAGATATATTCGGGGTATAACTAGAAGTGTTTGTGTCCAGGGCAAACACCACCAATTGCAATTGGGTCAATGGTATTAAGCATGCCCTTACCACCCTACTCTTTAGACAAGAACTACCAGAGAACACAATTTGGCTATGGAGGCCATTGATAGAAGAAGAAGGAGAGGAGGATAAGAGCTCATTTTAAATCAACATCTGGTAGATTTCTATTCTGTTTTTCATTAATTTAGTGTTAAACTCTCTTACTTATAAAGCTGAAGAACAAGACATAAAGAAATACAGTAGAAGACACAGGGCAGGTAGATGGTACAACAGATAGAGTACTGTGCTTAGAATCAGGAAGATTCATCTTCCCTAGTCTGAATCCTACCTCAGACACTTATAAACTATGTGACCGTGGGCAAGTCACGTAACCCTGTTTGCTTCAGTTTCCTTATCTGTGAGATGAACTGGAGAAAGAAAAGGCAAACCACTCCAGCATCTTTGCCAAGAAATCCCCAAATGGGGTCATAGATACAACTCAGCAACAACACATAAGAGCTGAAATGTATTTACTCAACCCTTGAAATGGCTCAGACGACAGTAAATATACTTCATAACTCTAAATATACTGATTGAGTCTTCCAATTTGACTCTTCAGTCCATTCTGCAGCCTATGATTCTGAGATCCTGTAATTCTGTATGTAATGTTCCTGATACATCCCAATACAAGGAACAATAATCCCCCAGTAGAATGGAAACTCCATAAGAACTGGGACTGTCTCATTTTTGTCTTTGAATCTCCAACAGTATTAGACAGAAGGTACTTGTAAATGGGAAACTGAAGGACCCATATGATAAATTCCTACTTGAGTTTCCTTCCAAGTAACTTCATTTATGCAGATGAATCTATTTCCTACTATCAGACAAAAAATCATGTAACCTCATGTATTTCTTTTTTTGTTTGGCAGAGCTATTGCTGCCTGTTGCCTGGAGGCAGTAAGTATTTGTGTATGTATATGCCAACTTTACCAACTATACTGCCATAATAAGAAACCTTTTTCTAAAAGTTAACTCAATCTGGTTGACTAATATACATTCTTTTGGAACTCTATAAAATGTTTAGTGGTACTCAGATCTTTTGTGAGTTCTAATTTCCTACTACCAAAATCTCTCTGTTCACCAGTCAGGAAGTACATACGAGGCAGTCATAACTGAAAGTTATCATACCACAATTATACCCTGATACTTTGGATTTCATTTATAGCACCTTTCTGGGGAATACTATAATGCATTTACCATATAATGTTGTGTTGTTACCATTTTCTGTGCTTGTGTCTCACACCAGTACTAGACTTAAAATTCCATAATGACAGGAAACAAGTTTTTTATCTAAACTTTGTATCTCCCCTATATATAGCACAGTTCTCTGCATACAAGTTGTCCTTAATATATGTATACTGAATGAATGAAATATTGCTGCTCTTTCTCACACTTCTACCAGTGGCAGCACAATAGGGATGATAACAGTGCAGATGGGCACAGTGCTAGAGGTGTTGGTTCCTGGGGCTCCCTCTGGGGGGGTGCCCTGGAGGGGCACTCTTTGGACCAGTGACCCTCCTTGTGGCATCAAAAACAGATTTTCTCTTTGCCCAAGTGACCAGGCTTCCTCCCAGGGGGTACCCTGGAGGGGCTTTTCCTGGCCATGGAAGCAGCCAAGAATTGAGCATGTTCTCTGTTTTGGGTTCATTCCCTGCATTCTTTCTCCTCTGTTGCAACCAGGTCTCTGTTATTAAAGACTCCAAAGGCTGTCTCCAGTAATTGGGCCTGAGGTGTTTGGGATCCTATTGCCAGATTCTGCAGTTTCCTTCTAATATCTGGGGCAGACTGACTAATGAAATACATGTTAAGAATTGCTGCCCCTCCTATCCGTACCAGATTTTAATCTCTATTATAAAGCAGCGGTCCTGAAAACTGCCTGGTACTGGCTAAGGAACAGAGTGGTGGATCACTGGAATAGACTGGGTACTAAAGACTCAGTAGTTAA
>JAQQSW010005886.1:0-14077 GCA_028646575.1 Pseudocheirus occidentalis | reverse complement strand
AGAGCCTACACCTCATCAATATCTCAAGACCTTTTGCCATGCTGGTCACTCTCCTTTGGAATATGTCTAACTTATCAATCTACTTCCTAAAATATGGCATAAAGTTTTGATTTTACTGAGGCAGAGGCCTTACTTCCATAGGCCTATACAGTTACTATACCATGCTGGTCATTCCAAGTTCATATCTGATCTGGAGTCCTGAAGGTTATTCCTTATTCCTCAGGACATCAGTAAAGGGCTGGCTGCAAAACCAAGCCTAGACTCTGACTCTTTGATTAATGTGGCTTACTCTCCTGATCATAATCAAAGACTCTTCTCCCTACACCTAGAAGAGAAAAGATCAAATGAAAATGCCCAGGAGCCAGGCCTGTATCTCAGGGCCATATGGCTTTAAAGAGAAAGAAGGACTCATGGCCCTTTCCCTTACAGCATGGTCTTTCACCAGATGTTGTTGTAACACTGGAATGAAGCTGAAAACAATGAGGTGAAGAAACCTGATGAAGTTGACTAAGGACTTTTAAATGTCTCTGTAGCCAGTCAAAGAACCTCTCATTCATTCACCATGGAGTTAACCAATCAAAACCACTTAGACAATGTCTAATGATCCATAGTCTGTCCAAGGCACTTCCCTTATGCCATCATGATTTTTCCAAAAACAGCTCTATAGGGAAAGAGGTCATAAGAGTAAGCTCATGGGGTCTCCACATGTAACAGAGCCCCATTACATAAATAAAAAGAAAAAAATTATTTCAGCTTTATCTTATCCTTTTAAAATATTTTGTACATTTCGTAATGTACATAATGTATTAGTATATATTATGCCATAATATAGGCTATACATAATTAGCATATTATATATAGTATACATAATTAGTACTAGTATAATTAGTACATTATGTGATTTATAAAGTATATACATATGTTTGGGTAAAAGTTTAAAACAATGGGAGGATGCAGTCAAAAAAGTATAGAGATCACTGGTCTATCCCACCTCTTTTTATCTCTTCCATAAGAAAAGCCTAAGAGATTTTTGTTCAGTGTTCTGCTAAAAAATATGTCACACTTTGGGGGTTTCTTTAATTCATATGTTAAGTACCCCAGCAAGGCTACCAAAGGTTCAGAGGTCTTCTGTGAGTCTGCATCCACTCAAAACCATAGCTAATAACCTTCTATCAATGTGTTTATTTTTTTTAGTCAGACTGATGATGCTATTAGTTTAAAAATATGAATTGATATAGTAAGAAAAGTAACCATAAAATATTTCCCCCCAAAACCTTGGCAAGCTCTCCTTTAAAATACCCATGCCTTCAGTAGAGAAAAAGGGAACACACATGTTGGGAAATGCCTGTGAGGAATGTATAAAGCCAGGGAACATACATGAAGAGACATGCACTTGTTGCCCCAAACATTTGTGGCCAAGGCACACATGTGGAGGGACAAGTAGTATCTTCACCTCTGCCCTGCTGCCAGTATCTTCAGGCATTGGCCTCTCCTGCTGGTCCCCGCTCTCCGCTGTCCTCTCATGGGAGGTGGTCTCTGCCAGATGTTTAGGCTCCGCTAAGGCTTGTTGGTGTATTTGTGATCTCTTGGGGGCATCATTGTCCCTTTGGGTTCCACTCTAACATGCAGGGAGAAGTCATAGAGTTCTTCTCTGTGTTCACAGCTTCTAGCTTTAGCTAGAATATAGACCAGAATATAGAGCCAAAATTGCTCCAGATGGACTGGAAGGATAAGCATTTCTTGAGAGTGACTATGTGCCAAATACTGTGCTATCAAAAATATTATACTCTTGCATTCTCACAGCAGCTCTGTGAGGTAAGTATTATTGTCATCCTTGTTTTATAGTTGACTGGTGCTTAAGGCTTAAGTCTGTCTTCTTCATTATTGGGGAGTCACCAGGTGTTGCCTCTTTGTCCTAGACTGCATTCTGACTTGGGGTCAGAGAGCCCACATTACTTGTGGCTTAATCTCTGTATATTAAAATGCTCTCAGTCCCATTATACATTTATAGGGGTTCTTCACCCTTTTAGGGTGTGTCATGGATCCCTTAGACAATCTGGGGAAGCCTATGAACCCCTTCTCAGAAATATTTTTAAATAAGTGAAGGATATGCCAAATTTCAGTTAAAGGTTAGTGAAAGTAAAGATAAAATTCTTTTTCCCCATTCAAGTTCTTGGACTCCTTGAAATTTATCTAGGAAACTCCCCTCAGGTCCCAGTTAGAAGCTACTCTTGGAGCTTAGAATCCTCCAGTTTGTCAGTTATAAAACTTGCTATCCCGTACAAATGAGTGAAAAGCAGAAAAAACATTGGAACAAAACTAAGCCCACAGGGCAAGGTCCTTGTCTTTTCCTAACTTAATTCTTGGCCTTTCATAATGCATATGTGGCCATTAAACCTTCCTAGACTTTGAACTTTATTAACATGTAGTTATTACATTCCTATGGTTGATGAATTCTTCGTATATCCATGTTGGTTTCTTGAGAAAACATTCCCTTTTTATCTCTTTGGGAAGCTAGATTGTTAGAGTGCTCAGCCTAAAGTCTGGAAGACCTGAATTCAAATCCAGCTTTATATATGTAATAGTTATATGACCCTGGGCAAGTCACTTAACCTCTGTCTGCTTTAGTTTTCTCACTTGTAAAAGGAATACAATAGCAACTGCCTCCCAGAGTTATTGTGAGGATGAAATATTGTAATATTATCATAATGTAATAATATTTGTAAAGTGCTTAGCATAGAAGCTTAATAAATCTTTTTTCCTTCCTCAGCAGAATTGATTTTCTTTGTGTCTTTGGAAGTTGATACTTTAGAACTTCCCATCCCTCCAGAGCTTTTGACACTTGGCATTCTTACTTGGCCTTTCCCTGAAATCTCTGAAATTCTCCTTCCAAAATCTAGGGGGCATATCAAACTATGCCCGTCTTTTCCTTTTCTTCTCTTCACAAACTGTAAGATGTAGCAGTCACTTTACAGCCTCAGGTTTACATCATTTCTGCTCCTCTTTCTTGGGTTAACACACAGAAAACACTTTGGGACTTTAGTTGACTACAGAGTTATTATTAACCAACAATTTGACTTGGTTACTTAAAAAAAAGTCATCTAGGTGGCGCAGCACATAGAGTGTTAGACCTGGAGTCAGGAAGACCTGAGTTCAAATCTACAAAATATCCACTGAGCCACTTAATAGTTATGTGACCATGAGGCAAAGCTATGTTTACCTCAGTTTCCTCATCTGTAAAATGAGCTGGAGAAGGAAGTAGCAAATTACTCTGATATCTTTGCCAAGAAAACTCCAAATGGGACCACGAACTAAAAAAAGGTAATTCAATTAAGTATGGTGTCAAGGAAAGGGAGTGATAATCCCACTGTACTTAGCGTGGTTAAGCAACATCTGGCATGTGGTTTTAGGCGTGCACAGGCGGAACATGGGCTGGCTCCACGTCTGCCTAGTTGTATTTTGGGTCCAGTTCTGGATGCCACATTTTAAGAGAAATGTCTCCAGACAGAAGTATTATCATAATGTAAGCGGGCTTCATTATTTACAAAGCATTTTTCTTACAACAACCCTGTGAGGGAGTCAGTGCAATTATCTCTGTTTGGAAGATAAGGACACTTATTCTCAGAGAAGTGCCGTGATTTGCCTAAATTAAAGCTGTTGATAAAAGCAGAAGTCAGGGCTCAAACGCAGGCCCTCTGACTATAAATTCTGTACTCCCGCTGAAGAGGGTAACCACAAAATGTTGAAGTATAGACCCCAAAATACCAACACGCCAGGTCCTGCCAAATGAATTTGACTCAAGTCTTCTCTCAGCCAAAGAAAAGCAAAGTTTATTTAAAGTTCGCCTCTATTGGACACAGAGCAATACTGTGCTAGAAGATTCTATGGCATTCTCACACACGTGGAGGCAAGATGGGGTCTTATATACAGAAAAGTTGTGGGAGGAATCTAGGGGTAGTCTAGAGGAGGAGTTTGGGGAGGGTCTTCAGGAGGAGTCAGATGAGGTTAGACTCTAGTAATGAGTTTGGAGAGGGTCTTTAAGAGGAGTTGTTGAGGTCAGGTAACAGTTGATTTGGGTATAGATATTTTGATATGCTCAAGGGTGGGAAGTAGATGGACAATGGAGGACCAAGCTAGTAACAAAGGTGAAAAGCTTATGGCCTCATGCAAATGCCTCATCAAGTAGGAAGATTCAATCAAAGTTCAAAGGAATTCCTAGAGCCTATATGTCATCACTGCTACTATACCTCATGGTCTTTTCATATTTGAACACATGATAGAAAAGGGAATCCTGGGCCCTGTAATGGTAATGGAATTTAAAGATCCCCTTGTATTGGCTTGGTTTTGGGATTAAGTGTTAAAACCCAGAGCTTGTGAATCCCACTTGTGGGATGGAATTGTTGATGTGAAGAAAAAGGGAGGAGCTGGTGCTATGGATTTAGAGACAAACCCAAGCAAAGTTGGCCAGAAGAACTTTTAGGGAGCAGTATCATGGAGGCAGAGAGAGAAGAATTGCTGGGGGCCAGAGTTGCTGAGAGAGAGACTGCTGAGGGCCAGCTGGAGTTGCCCGGGACTTTTGAGAACTGCTACCCTGAACTGCTGAGAACTGAGGAGGCATGACTATGATGCCAGTATTTTGTCTGTCTGTTTTGATGTTGTTTTGCCAGATTTGTCTGTTGGTGAAGGACAGTGCTGTTGTTGCAGAGGTCCTGGAACCCTGCTATTGGTTTAGAAGCCCTGAAGAAGGATTTTCTTGTTGTATATGTACAGAAATCCTGGAAGAAGGTCTTGCTAATGTTTTCAGGGATTTTGGGACTGTTCTGCAAGCAGAGAATGTGTTAATGAGAACACTGGAAATGTATATTGTTACTTCGTTAAGCTTTGTCTCCCCAGGAACAGAGATTGCCAAGAACTTGCCTTGGGTCAAGATGAAGAAAAGACCTCTCCTTGGGTATTAAATGCTGTGATGATATCTTAACCTTATTGTAGCTTAAGGGTAGATGGCCTTTTGTGTTCTCCACTGCCCCTTTTGAGAAAGTGCATTAATGGATGGTATTGTAACTCAGTTGTGCTCTAGGGGTGCAAAACTTTTGACTTTTTTGTATTCTGTGACTGACCAAATGAATGTACTTTGTTAATGATTGGAAACTAATCTCCATTTGAGAAGAGAGACTTTGTGATTGACTAAATGAACGTACTGCCCAGGGATTGAGTAGTACCTGGATTGAATTGAAGACTTACTAAATTATTGAATTACACATGGTGAATGCTGTATTTTGATTTTCTTTTTTTCTGTGAATGTTTTGCCTTAATTTGTCACTGAATAACTGAATAAAATGGAGAGTCACTATGCTGGTATTCCGAACCTTGGAAATTGCCTTTGCTTGGCATTACAGACCCAGAAAAAGAAGGCTTGAAGGGTAGAGTAAGAAGGGGGAATAGAAGAGTTACCTGATACTTAAAGGGCTAGGAAGAGGGATCGTAATTCCTCTGTATGATTCCAGAGAAGAAGACTAGGACCAATGGTTGGGAATTATTAGGGGGCAGATTTGTAAGATAGTGAGTCCTCTGTTACTAGAAGTATCCATGTAGTGGCTAGATATCCACCTGTCTGATATGTTGTAGAAGATATTTCTAAATTGTTATGAGTTACACTAAATATAGGTCTGTTCATTCTCCCAGACAGTCTGGCTGGAAACTTTGGAATTATTTTTGACTCATCTCTTTCCTTTCTCATCTACATTCTGCTACCAAGTCCTTTTGTGCACTTCTTTATAATGTCTCTCCTATTTATCCATTTCTCTTCTATCACACTTTCTCTAGCTCAGACCCTCAGCACCTCCCACCAGATCTTTGCAATAGTTTCCTAGTCAGCCTCCCTGTGTCTAGTCTCTCTCCTCTCTCAAAACCATCCCGAGTACCACCAGGCCAATCTTTAAATAGCACTTTAATTATTTAACTTCTCTGCTGTCAGGCCCAGGAGCTGGGACTGGATTTGTGGGATGGGGAGCTGGCTTCAGAGACTGGTAGCAGACATAATAAAGCTCTCACAAAGTCTGCTTGGTCCCAGTGTTAAGGATTGCTGCCCCTTCTATAGAATCAGGATCTAAATTTGTATACCTTTTAATAGCTTCTACCAGTCTGTCTAGGAAAAGAGTGGGTTTTTTTTTTTGATCTGTCTGAGAAACTTCTCTAAATTTCTGATAATTTACTTGCTTTTGAAATGCAGTTCTTAGGCCTTCTAATAGGCAAAGTATCATATGGTGTCTCTTTCCTCTATCCTCCTGGATATGATAATCCCATACTGGGTCACTAGTGGGGACAGAGGATGTTCCTGGGGGGTATTTTTTGGGGTCATTGCTAGCCAAACAATCCTCAAATTTTCAGAATAAGTCTGACACAGAGTAAGTCTGTGGTAGGTCATTCTATGGCACTCTCATACCACATGGAGGGAAGATGAGGTCTTAAATACAGAAAGGTTGTGAGAGGAATCTAGGGGTGGTCTAAAGGAGGAGTTTGGGGAGGGTCTTCAGGAGGAGTTAGATGAGGTCAGACTCCAGTAATGTGTGATTAAGGGTGGGTGGAAAGTACCTGGAGACCACAGACAATGATGGGCCAGGCCAGTTCCAGGGTGGGAACAGGAGCATCAAGGGTAGGAAACTGTTGGAACAAAGGAGGGCTAAATACTTGGGCAGAGCCACAACTTAAGGCTCATGACCTCAGGCAAATGCCTTCTCTGGGAAGATTTACTTTCCCAGAGCCTGTACCTCAAAGATTCAAGGAGAGCTCAAGGGGGCTCCCAGAGCCTGCACCTCATCACCAGGGCATTCAGTTTAACTAAATAAACATAGATTAAGTTCCTACTATGTGTAGGGAGATAGGGATTTGATGGTACCCTACAAGACAGACCCCATTCTCTTTCAGCTGAAGCCATGAGCTGATCTGGAGGATTGAGAAGATGTATGGGTTAAATGGGAGAGGAGAATGTTCCTATTGGTAGCAGTTAGATGGTAAGTGCCCTAAGGAACTGAACCGAGGAGTTCAAAAGGAGGGAGTTTGGATGGTAGGTGTGGTTGTATTTCTTCTGAGTCTCCTGATTGCCTATTAGGGGGACCACAATCTATTAACTGATCATACTTCTCTTGCTGAACAATCAACAAACATCTATTAAACATTTATTATGTACCTGCCACTGTACCAAGCACTGGGAATACAAACTTATGTAGACAGAAAGACAGTTCTTTTTTTTAAACATTTAATTAATTAATTAACTTTTAGCTTATAACATTCAGTTGCACAAACTTTTGAATTCCAAATTTTCTACTCCTCCTCTCCCCTTCCCCATGGCAGCATGCAGTCAGTCAAATATAAGTTCTACAAATACTTTCACATTAAATATTAGTCAAGTTGTAAAGAAGGATTATAACCAATGGAATGGATAACAAAGAAGAAGAAAAAAACAAAACAAAAAAGAGAGAGCAAGTTGTTTGCTCAATCTGCATTCAGACTCTCTAGTTCTTTCTCTGGATGTGGACAGTAGTAATGCTGAGGGGAGCCCAATTCTATCAGAGTCAGTCCTCACAGATATGATGGGTCTATACTTGTGTACAATGTTCTCCTGGTTCTGCTCTCCTCACTCAGCATCAGTTTATATATCTATCTCTCCAGTTATTATGAAGTCCGACTACTCCTCATTTCTTATCATGCAATAGTATTCCATTATCTTCATATACCACAACTTGTTTAGCCATTCCCCAATTGATGGACATTCCCTTGATTTCCAATTCTTTGTCACCACAAAAAGATCTGCTATAAATATTTTTGTATATACAGGTCCTTATCCCACTTCTATGATCTCTGTGGGATACAGCCCTGGAAGTAGTATTGCTGGGTCAGAGGGTATGCACATTTTTATAGCCCTTTGGGCATAGTTCCAAATTGCTCTCCAGAATGGTTGGATCAGTTCACAACTCTACCAACAATGTATTAGTGTTGCAATTTTCCCACATCTTCTCCAGCATTCATCATTATCTTGTTTTGTCATGTTAGTCAATCTGACTGGTGAGATGTGGTACCTCAGAGTTGTTTTCATTCTCATTTCTCTAATCAATGGTAATTTGGAGCATTTTTTCATGATTACAGATATCTATAATTTCTTTCTCTGAAAACGGCCTGTTTATATCCTTTGATCATTTATCAATTGAGGAATGACTTGTCTTATTTAAAAAAAAATTTTTTTTTGCTTTTTTTTGGGGGGGAAGGCATGGCAATTGGGATTAAATGACTTGCCCAAGGTCACATAGTTAGCAAATGTTAAGTGTCTGAGGCCATATTTGAAGTCAGGTTCTCCTGACTCCAGGGCCAGTGCTCTATTCACTGTGCTACCTAGCCGCCCCATGACTTGTATTCTTATATATATGACTCAGTTCTCTGTATATTTTAGAAATGAGGCCTTTATCAGAGACACTGGTTGTAAAAATTCAAGAAAAACAGTTCTTGATTGCAAGGAGTTTATATTCTGATAGAGAAGATAATACATAAAAGACAACTAAAAAGGTGGGGGAAGTGGGGAAATGAAGGTAGCCCACAGAGGGTAGTGTTAGACAAAGTCCTGTAGAGATGAATCAGGAGTGTTGCCTGGAGAAGAATGAAGACATGGCTGACCTGGGCCTTCTTCTTACAATGGAGGGTCTGAGAGGAACCAGTCAATCTGAGGGAGAGGCTGCAGGGCCTAAACAGACTTACAATTTGAGAAATGGGCCAGAGTTGGATCAAGCTTCGAGAGAGATGCTTCAGTGGCAGAACAGAGAGAAGTTCTGTGGAGATGAGTCAGGAGATGGTAGGAGCTGCACTAGTCATCATCACCTTCCTTTAGCCTTTGATGGAGATATCCCAGGACCATAAACCAAGGAGTCTTGGGAACGGTCTCACAAACCACTGGCCCTATTTCCAGCCTAGGCCTGGTCTCAAAGCCATCATTGGGGAGCAATCACTATGTAGAGGAGGCCTGCTTTACTTCTCACCACTAACACCATGTGCTGACCAATTGCCCTGGATGAGCAAGGATGCCTAAGAGCATGGGAAGCCTTATTCCTTCCCCTCCGATCTCCTTCCACAACTGTCATCCTAGGATGTATCCCTGTGGAGAGGCGGCCTGATAGCTGCTTCTGCTGGACCTGCAACCGCTGCTGCCCAAGACCCAGGAAAGAAAGTTTTCACCACCAAAGGCCTAGGCGCTGTCAAATGGTTCAATATCAGAAATGGATGTGATTTTACCAGTCAAAATGACGTTGAAAGGTTCTAGACTATTTGCTTTGTCACTGCACCCTATGGACCGTAGGACCTTTTCATCCGACTTGCAGTCAAAACTTTCTATATACATATCATTTCCTCCTATTAGGATGTGAGTGCCTTGAGATCAGAAGCTGCCTGATTCTTCTGTTTGTGTCCCTAGGGCAATGGGAATGTGTTTTGCACATACTAAGCTCCTAATAAGCGCTTCTTTCATTCCTTTATTAATTAATTAATTCATTCATTCTCTCACTTGGGTGAAGGAGCGCTGCTCTTGAGTCTTGGAGTTGCAGTATCCTACATGAAGTGGTAAGATCTCCAAAGCTGCACCATCTCATTAAATCTGACATCTACTGCATAGCTAGAATCAGAATGACTTGGCAGTTGATTGAATACAGGGGAGTGAGGAAGGAGGCAATAATGATACAAACTCTTACACATGCTCTCAAGCCTCTTCACTCACCAAGCTCCGTGTTTGTTTGTGGTCCCCTCCCTACCCCAGTCCCATCTGCTGGGTGCTCTCTTTCCCCATTTGAAAGTAAGAACCATGCCAATCAGATATCACATCTGCCAAGGCTCTGTCATCACAGTCTCTCCAATGCTGATATTGCTCCATGGAGATTGGCACTGAGACCCCAGGGCACTTTCAGACTTAGGGCTCACAACACCATCTGTGTGCCAGCCTCTACCTTGTCCAAGCATGCACACTTTTCACATCCATGTTCCCCCCAATCCTCCAATGTTCTGGGGATCCACACCTGAAAATCCCAAACACAATTTCAAATTGCTCAGAGAACTGCACCTGAACAAACAACCTCATTCATTCCCAACATGCGCTGACACTCACCCCACTGATGGAGCATTTCATTTACTGACAACACACTGACTCACAGTCTTCTTGCTTGCAAACACTCCTTGGGGGACAAACTCATTGGTCTCCCTGTCCTCTGATATGCTCCAGGAGCCAAAGTGCTGGTGTTAGGACAACAGCCTGCTGTTCTCTTATGGTCTGGGCAGCTGTGAGACCTCTTCACCTCAAAGCAACTGCTTCTCTCTGAAGTCAGACAGCTCTACAATGTAATGTTAACAGCCTGGGAGACTGGGAGTATGGTGCTATAAACAGACATAGAGAAGTTAGGGGTAGGGGCAGGATTGGTGGGTGGGGTGATGAGGCCAGTTTTAGACATGTTGAGTTTGAAGTGTTTAAGGTAGAATCCAGGTGGAATTCCAAAGTCAGGTCTTTGGAAATAGGAATTGTAGCTCTAGGGAAAGATTGGAGATGGAAATATAGACTTGGAAGCTAATTCACAAAGAGGTGATAATTGAATCTGTGTGATTAGATGATATCTCCAAAGGAGAATATAAGGAGAAAAGTGGGCCAAGGAGAGAATCAAGGGTGAGAGGACAATGAGGAGCAATAGAATGCATGCCCACATGTAAGAAATAGAGAGAGAGACAGAGAGATCAGAGAGGCAGAAGATAATAATAAAAGTTGAGTAGAAGCCAAGGTGTGTTTGGTTGGTTGTTGTCTTTCATGGTCAGAGGACCAAAGTGACATCACTATGTCATGGTCAAGGTAAAGTGTGTCCAGCTGTGGCTGATCAGACCAACAAGAGCTCAGAAGTTCTACCACAGGTCAAGCATAACCAGTCCATATGGACATTGGGAGTGGGGATGGTTCTAAGCCTGTGAGTCTCACTTTTCTTTTGAGCTACTGCAATCCCAGTTTGCTCATAGAGTACAGCCCCTTCTCTAATGTGGGCACGCCCTGCTGGGTGGTCCTGTGCTCACGTCTCCCATGTTTCACAACTGATTCCAAAGTTCTTCAGCAAGACCTTGAATGTCCTTGTATCATTCCTTCTGAACTCTGGGTGAGTGCTTGATTTGCATGAGGTCTCCACAAAATAGTCTTCTAGGCTTCCAGGAGCAGTACAGAGATGGAAAGTGTAGAGTCAAGTGTAAGAAACAGCAAGAAACTGGATTGTAGAAAGCATGGGGGGAGGGAGGGAGGAACAAGCATTTATTAAGTGCCCAACACGGTGCTAAGCACTTCTCAAATATCTTTGGTTCTCACTACATCCCTGTGGGGTAGGTGCTATTGTCATCATCATGCTGATTTTTACAAATGAGGAATCTAAGGCAGACAAAGATTTAAGCGACTTTCGCAGGGTCTTAATCTAAGGAATCTGAGGCCAAATTTGATCTCAGATCTTTCTGACTGCCCACCTCTAACCACTGTACCAGCTAACTGTCTCCAAGGGCTTCGATGTGTAAGTAGATTGGAAAGGGTAGCAAGGGCCAGGTTTTACATGTGGAACAGAAGAGTTTATGTTTGATCATAAAGGAAATAGTCACTGGAGTTTATTGAGAATGGGAATTAGCAATGTCAGAACAATGCTTTAGGAAGATCACCGGTAGCTGTATGGAGGGTGGATTAGAATGGGGAGACACTCGAGAGAAGGGGACATCGAGGGCAACGCCACCCTTCCGTCCCTCAAGTTTACAACCTGTGAGTTGTCTTGGATTTCTCATTGTCTTTCACCTCTCGTATCCAAGAGTTCTTATTATTTATAATAATTACTCTAATATGTTATTAAAAGGGTCAAGGCCAAAGGGTCAAGAATAGGAAGGGCCTTCAAAGGGAAGAGCTGGGAAAGACTTGGGGGGATGAAGGTCATGATGAAGGCGAAAAAAGGACAGGTATGAAGGGAGGGACCATAAAACAAGGAGCCAACGTTTACTTTGAGATTCACAAAGCGCTTTTCTTGCAAGCAGCCTCGGAGAGCAGTAGTGACTATCAATGACTTTACAGAAGGGAAAGCAAAGTCTCAGAGAAGGCAGAAGGGGGCACTGTAGTGCTCAGCTGTTGAGTTTGTCTGACTTTGGGACCTATTTGGGATGTTCTTGACAAAGATATTGGAATGGTTTGCCATTCCCTTCTCTAGTTCATTTTATAGATGAGAAGACTGAGGCAAATGGGATTCAGAGACTTGCCCAGGTGTGCTCCCCACCTCCCCACCCCCAAGACAGGAAGACCTGAGTTCAAATCCACCTTTAAACACTAGCCGTGGGACCCTGGGCAAGTCACTTAAAGCTCTGTTTGCCTCAGTTTCTCCACCCATAAAATGGAGATAATGACAGCCCCTACCTCCCAGAATTGTTGTGAGGGTCGAGATAATAATTGTAAAGCGCTTAGCGCAGTGTCTGGTACATAATAAGTGCTACATGGACGTTAGCTATGATTATTATGTGGACGTTACCTATTGTTATTATTAACAGATATATTAGACTATATTACGGCACATCAGACGTATTATTATTACAACAGATGTCTGACAGTTCATACCATGTCTCATTCAACCACACTAACTTATGAAAAACTTTTCTACACAATTTTTTGACATTAAGATGTATAATGTCTCAGTAGGAAGCAAAGTTCACACTAGGTCTCCTTCCCCAGGACCACCTGTGTTGACAGTGAATTATACTGCATCACATTTCATCTCTTGAGTAGGAGGGAGGGGGCTCTTTTTCCTGCCTCATTACCATCTTCAGAGCTGTTGGCAATTACAATGTCGTGTTCAATCTTCTTCATAAGTAAGGGCCCTTCTGCTCCGTTATTCCTAATTGGACCAGCTTTGGTGGGGTGGCTTTAGCTCCTAATAGGAGGTCTTGTATGTGAAATCCACCCCTTTCTCCAGCTTCACTAATGATACCTGGGCAAGGCACCCATCCTGTGCCGTGTCTGAGCTGGCAGGACTCTCTGTGCCAGTTTCATGAATGGCACCAGGACTTAGGGCAGAAACTGCTAGTTCTCTCCTCTTGTGTTGGTATGTAAGGCAACAATTACATCTGCGCCTTCCTTTCTTCATTAAGTGAATGGGTCTTTCCTACATGTGAATCCTTAAAGAAAGATTAAGCTCACCAGATGAGACTAAATCTCTTCCTTTCATGAAGGGCTCTTCAGTGAAATGTATAAGCTCCATACTGACCTATATTAGTCACCGTTGGATTCTCTTTCCTTTGTATACTTAACCCAAATAAAGTATTCTATGCTCATTGCTATGGAGGATAGTGTCAGTATGATGAGAAACAAACATTGGGATTGAAGCCAAAGGTAAGTGTTTAAGTTCTGTTATTGCTTTTCTTCAGTTTTGTCCTACTCTTAATTAATTATTAATTTATCAATTTATTAATTGTTAATTAATTTATTAATTATAAAATAAACTTTGTTATAACTTACGTTAAATTTGAGGATTTCTTGGCAGAGATACTGGAGTGGCTTGCTGTTTCCTTCTCTAGCTCCTTTTACATATTAGGAAACTGAGGCAAACAGGGTTAAGTGATTTGCCCAGAGTTGCACAGCTAGTCAGTGTCTAAGGCTGGATTTGAACTCAGGTCTTCATGACTCCAGGGCTGGAACTGTATCTGCTGTGACACCTAGCTGCCCTGTTTAATTCTTAACTCTGCCATTTATTGGCTGAGTCACCTGGGATAAGTCAATTTTCCCATTGGTAAGGCATCTTTGATAATACTTGGACAACCTCACTGGGCTACTGTGAGGAAAAAACTTTGTAACACTCTATAGAAATTGAAGTTATTCTAACTGAATACTTTTTTGGAGTTTTTTGGACAAAGTTACAGCATCCCATCTACTGGGTTCTTGAGGTTAAAGGAATTTTAGTAAAAAATTTTTTTGTCTTTGCATTTCTAGCACCCAGAGCAGTGTCTGGAACATAGTCTTAAATTTTTTTCCTCCCAATTATGTATAAGGATAATTTTTTTT
>JAQQSW010005884.1:0-14079 GCA_028646575.1 Pseudocheirus occidentalis | reverse complement strand
TATTAGTATAGATATTATCTCTCTGACTATGATTAGAGATTATTCCTTTTTCTGTACTTATATCTCCAGCCTCTAGCATAGTGCCTAGCAGATAAAATAGTAGATACCTAACAAATGCCCACTGACTGATTGATGAATGATATCACATTTCTTTCAACCTTCTGCTTTTAAGACTGCTCCTCTTCTCAAACACATGAGTCTAGAATAGGTATTCTGTGTATTTCTCCATATAACTACTTCCAGACTGTTTTCATGTATTTGTATCATCCTCTGTTTATCTTTATTGCCATAATTTCCTGATTACGTCTTGTGTAACTTTTGTCTGTGTATGTGTAGTGCCAATGCAGTATTTACAAAACTGATGGCAACTGTAAATATGCCAGCATAGTGCTCACTTGCAAAATATAACAGACTCTCCTTACCTAAGACAGAAGCAAAATATTAATTCAGACACCAGAAAACCAAATTTCAGCATCAGGTAAGAGAATCCATCATACCAACATAGAAATTAATACACCACAATACAGCAGAATGCCACACCAGTCTTTAGCCTTCCCAGAAACATTTATTCACAAGCCTACCTATTTCCCTGGGTATATCCTTTCTACCCTTGGTCTCTGAATCCTCTGACTCCCAGCTTCCTGTGGGCTCTGCAGCACCCTTCAGCAAATCCCTCACAGCACAGGTTCCGTGTGACTACATTCAGTCTATTAGGGGACAGGGAATATCTTCAATGCAGGGAAGATCTTCAAATTCCCTTAGGTTTATTGAGGGACAGGGAAGATCTTCAAATTACCATTACCATTACAGTATTCCAAAATAAATTTTACATCCAGTTACCCCAAGGTGGTGAAACCTTCTTCATTTACATATCTTGAAGTTATATTAATACATGTAGTTTAAATGTACTATTGACTATTCCTTGGTTTCTATATGACTCAAGAACCCACTCTTCTGATCTTTCTGACGTTTGATGAAGAGTTCCTTCTGCTCCTGCTTTTTACACATTTTTCTATTAGTAATGTGCAATACTCTAGTTTTCTCCATCATGAGCTTTAGATACTCTTCTCCAATAATTACAATGGTTCCTCCACATTTGAACTCTAACATAGCAGGATCAATGTGTTACATAAAGAAGTGAAATTGGAAAGCAGTGATGGAAATTGTTACTGGATTAGAAGGAATGTATACAGGGGAGGCAACATTATTTTAAAGATACCTAAGGAGGCAATATTAAGAGAACTGAAAGAAGGGAGGAAAAAAAATTCCCAAAATTATTGTTACTGGAATGAGTGACTGCAAGATTATTAACTACTTATCCATATGGACACTTTCCCAGAATCTGAAACAATTCCCAACAGTTGGAGTTTTGCAGGCATGACATTGTTTGTATTTATTTTTTTTCATAGGTGTCAGAAGTCAGATTTGCCTTATAATTTTTGTTAAATCAGTTTAAATTCCTTGCTTCTAGTAGAACTGTTTTATGAAGAACTCTTTGGCTCTAAGAAGCCACACATCACAATTAGAATTCTATTCTGATAACTTCTCCGGAGCTCCTTCTTCAAGGGTCACCAGTTATGTCCCATTGATTAAATCCAATGGACTTTTTAAGGCCTCATTATCCTTGACCACTCTGTTGTCTTCAACACAACTGACCACTATATCCTTACAGATACTTTCTCATTTTTTGACTACATAGATTCCATATTTTCTTGATTATCTACCTCTAATACTTTCTCAAAAACTGTCTTCTTTCATTAACCTTTCATTTTCTTGCTGATCCCTCAAGGTAATGATGTTCCCTAAGGCTCCATCCATGACCTTTCTTCTCTATCTGTACTTTTCCTTTGAAAATCTCATTCACTCAAACAACTGCATCACCTCTATGCATAGGATTCCTCAATCTGTATCTCCAGCTCTGATTTTTCTTATAAACACTAGACAGTCAAGATACTTCTTATTGCACATGCCTTCCCATGCTCTATGATCCCATGGCTAAAGGAAAATGAAAAATAACATCTTACAAACTGTATGAGCATCCCTTTACTAGGCTGTGAAAAGAACTTATTCTTAGTTCTAAATATTTAATCATTCTTTTGAAAAATATGAATATTTAAGATTTATTATTGCATTAGGTTCTTGTTAATTCTTATGCTACCATATTCACCATAAATAACTTAAAGTGACCAAAGACATATGACAATATTATCCTAACATAAAAAAAAATCAATCAACTTGTCTTCAGATTTTTAAAAATAATTTTTGTACATGCCAGGCACTTTGCTAGGCAATTACATACAAAAACAAAAATGAGACATTCCCTAACCTCGATGGAGAGAACACGTACAAAAAGAAACATGCAAATATGTATATACATATACATGAAAATATGCAATTTATTCATACATATGTATATAAACATTTATAAAATAAATTCAAAATAACTTGGGCAGTGCAGGAACTAGCACCTTTGTAATAGAAAAAGACTTCATGATGGAAGTGTAATTTTAGATGAACTTTGAAGATAAGGATTCTAAAAGGTAGGAGTGAAAATGGAGTTCATTCTATACATGGGGGACAGCCTATGCAAAATCACAGAATTGGGAGGTAGAACGTTATGTATGGAGAGCATCAAGAAGGGTATTTTATTGGATCAATGACTCCATAAAAAAGAGTAATGAGCTAGATTGCAAAGGTGGTAGCTAGGTTGTTCAGATTTCTAACTACCAAAGAGAAGGGGTTGTATTTTATTCTTAGAGGTAGTAAGGTGTCATTGTGTATTATTGATGAAGGAGGTGAAGATAGAATTGATAGGACTTGGTGACTTGTAATTGACTGGCTATGGGAGGTGAAGGAAAATGAGAAGTCAAAGATAATTCTGATCTGATAGAGGATTTTGGGAGAGAATTGGCAGGGAGGGAAAGAGAGAGGAAATGTTTTATTTTGGACACAAGTTTGAGATGCTCCCCAGACATCCAGTATGAAATAGTCAATAGACAGTTGGCAATGTGAATAAGTAAAGTTATCAAATGTTTCTCAAGAATCTGCCATGTAATAGACACTGTGCTCATTGCTGAGATTACAAAGACAGACAAAAACAGCCTGCCCTCTCAGAGCTTACAATTAGTGGGGGATTAGAGCTTCAATATATCTATGATCTCATCAATGCAATTATTTTTACCAAGCGTATAGACTTTCATGGATCCAAAATTCTCTTCATTTTTATTCTTATCTTCATACAAATACTAGAAGGGGAAATAATTATATGTATAATTCTGTTTCATATTCATATAGCACTCTAACATGCTAAAACATTTTCCTCTCAAGAACTCTGTGAAGAAATACTTTAAAGTCTATCATGCCTGTTTTGTACATCAAGAGCCTTTACTAGGCTGGTAAGGCTTTAGTGACTTGGCAGTGTTCACATAGCTAGGGGGTATCTGGCCCCTTCTCTTGTTGATCGCCATTTAAAGGGTTCTAACATTTCATAAACCGCAAGTTATGGTCTTGAAACTTAGTAGCATCAGTCATTGGGTAGCTGACATTATGGCCTTTTTCTCACAATTTAACATTATAACACAAATTGCTTAACTCCTGCTCAGACTCTTTTCCCCCTTCCACTCTGCACTAAATAACTCCTTTAGGTCATATAACCAGAGTAAAATGAGCTACTCTGTGAAGGGTAGTAAGATACACACATAGTAATTTATGGTACCCTTTGTCTTTCCAGATTTTGTAACAGCTATATCATGTTGATGAAACATTTGGGGGCTATTTTGTACGTAGTTCAGGAAGGTACATGGCATGACTATTAATATTTGGAAAACTTTGATATAGAAAGTACAGTAGCTGCTGCTTAGATTTAAGGTTTCTTGCAAAAGCTTATTATAAGCTGGACAAGAACTAAATGCTTTTTGCAAAACACAGAACTGCAAAATTGGATGCTTGATTAATTTTTGGAATCCCTCCAGATTGTTTTGCTCATCCTCCATTCTTCCCCAACTCCCATTTGCTTAGCCTGGGGAACAAAGGGAAAAATAAAATAAATTTTGCCTGTTGATTTCCCCACACTTCCTTGACCTTACTCAGTTAAAGTATGATAACAAAGTTCTTTATTTTTCTTCTTATCTTTCCTTTCCAATATACAGAAATATTTGGGTTTTGGGGGGAAAGAGTTTCAGTATATCAGAATTTAGTACCCCTTTATTTTCTGAATATCAGAACTTACTTGTTTGGAGATAAAATTCTTTCAAAAATCAGTTTGATCATTAGGTAAAAGCATGTTATTCAAAGTACTGACATGTTGATACGTGCAAAATAGTATTTACAGTGAGAAGAGCCAGGTTTTGGTGCAAAGAAGGAAATGAGATTACTAGATCAATTTTAAATTGTTGCATTGTTTGAAGACTATACCAGTTACAAATGTTTCCTCTGGGACTTTTCAAATTATGGGGTACAGTTCAGTGTCTGTTTATGTCCAAATAAGACAGAGAGAATCTCTCAGGATGTAGCTGTCAGCAATGATGACATGGGGTAACTAATGTTAGGTGGTCACAGGAATGACAGGAAAGTCAAACACCATGTGATTTGATCTTGGGGCTTAATGTAATGTGATTACAAGATATTGAGTGGGCAGGGGTGAGGGGTTATACAAGGCCTACGGGGCAATTGAGAGTGCACATACTGATATCTTTAAAACTGTTCTGAATTTAGAGTGCTAAAATTTCGTTCTTCACTTTTTCCAGGTGCACTCTTTTTGAAAATGCCTCATTCCTGGAGACTGCCATATCAGGAGCAAAAGTATGATACTACCTTGGGATGTGTTTTCTCCCCTTGGCAGCCGTATTCCTGGCCCCTGACCTAAACTCAGTCAACCCCACATTGTCAGAAATAACCACTCCTTCAAGAGCACCAGATGGGCAAGGAATAAGTGTGTAGAGGAGAAAAACCAAGGTCCCTGTAATTTGACATTCTGTGTTCAAGTGCATTGTCTAATGATGAGTATATATGGGATGTTGGTCATGTCATAAAACTCTGTGTGCCTCAATTTCTAGAGCTGTAAAATGAAGAGCTGTCCCTTCTAAAGGTATAATCCTATGAATCACGAGAGGTAGCATGCTGTCTCTCCACCTCCTAATGGTCATACCCCAGGAAAACTTCCTCTGCCTCAACACTATAAACAAACTTTGTCCTGCTCCTCCACTTATCCCATGAAAACACACACACACACACACACACACACACACACACATACACACACACACACATACACACGCACACATTCTAGCGAAAATACTGTTGCACTTTGGGTACATAAGAATAAAAAAACTAAAAAGTAGAAATGATTAGTTCAGTAATAACCACAAAAACAGTTTAGTTATAAGAAAAAGGCCTTATGAATGTGTACCAATCCAAAAAAAATTTTAATAGTAGGTTATGGAAGAAGCTTAACTTACAAACATCACAAAACACAGATGCTGAATATTTCAGGTCTCTGAGGAATGCCCTGAAGAGGGTAGGAGTTTCAAGTAATAGCTTCTTCCAATTTATGCTTTTGTGTAAGTTCAAAATCCCTATCTCCGACCTACATAATCAGTTTAATTACCTAATTGGCCTACACTCTGAAAACCAAAGCTGAGATTCTGGTTTACCAAAATACATAAGTATGTTTATAACCAAACAGTTGAATGTTTCTGTTCACTTTTGTCTGAAAGAATCAGTCAACATGGCCCTTACTTAACAATATCTATTAATTGCAAAGTATTTTTTCATTCCGAGTTCATTACATGAGGCTATCCAAAAAAGTAGAAACTCAGTTGTGTTCATGTCAAACTAGTTTTATGTGTGTTCAAGAAAATGAATCTTTTTTTCATAGGTAACACTGTCAAAAGAAGGATCAGTGACTAAAATGTTCATTTCTATTTCTGTTAGCATATCATGTATTTTATTATTTTCAGTGTACTAAAGCATTATTGTCTAACTGCACTCCCTGTGAAATCTCTCTAAAATCTGGAAGCCTACCTTGTGAAGCCATATCAAGGATCATGGTTTTAAGTAAACAATAAAATAACAGTAGTAAGATTAATCAGAAGTTTTCAAAGATCAGAAAATATTCAGATACAAAATGGGTTTGAAATTTTTGTTACAATTTATTTAAGCAAATCTACTGGCTTATGCCTTTAAAATTGTACAATAAAGTCATTTCAAAATAATCATAACTATAAGGAGGCTGGAATTACACATGTATCTCTTTATTCTCAACTTAAGTATGTCACACACTTTAAGCTAATGGACAATACGTTCACAGCTGCATGGAATCACAAATCAGTTGGTAAACACAGATAGCACAATGAGATGGATAGAAGTATAATAGATATATGGATAATAGCACATTTCAGCCAAGATTTCACAACTTGTCTTCAGAGCAAAATGCAAAGCTTGATTGAGCAAAAGATAAAGTTAATACTATCTAATAAGAACAGACCATTATAGATCAGTGAAACTGCAAAACAGAATTATATGACAAGGGGCAAGCCACATTATCTAAATTAACATTTTTCCAGCGTGAACAAGAAGGGCCACTGTAAGAAAACGAGAGCTAAATAGTATGGCCTGCATTTAGTCAACCTGAAGTAATTATTAATTTATGGTTGTCTGTGATTTTAATGAAAATGAAAGCTGTGAGGAAAGAATTGAGAGAGATAATGTGCCGTGAAATTGAGTTTCATTTATTTAGGGGCCACCTTTTTCCTTTTTTTGTTGTTGTTAAAGGAAAGAAAGTTAATGCAAGATGTCCACATTAAAATTTCACTAGGATTATGTAACTGCAGAGTTAAATGGTAATCGTTATCTTTGAGTAGAGTTAATGCAAAAGAAATTTAAGGCTGGATTTCTAGCCCACTGTTAAGGGTGGGAGTAGGCAATGACTAAGCCCCACATTTCATAAAGAGGTTACAATTATTGTCTTTATAAATATGATGAATCCAATCGCTGGTTCATCAGCCATTTGATTTTTGCTGTCACCCTTGAAATACCCTTTTCTATGATGACTTTTTTCAAAAGTATAGAATCTGAGAGCTGGGAGAGAATCAGAGATAAAACAAATCAAAATGCAACCCGTTCCTCTGGCCTTCAAAGTAGTATTTCTAAGTAGCTAGAAGAGTGACAAGCCATACAAAGAATGAATAATGGGGGTGCAGAGTGAAGGATGGTGTCATGGTGTGGAAGGGACTATAGATGGTGCACCATTCTGTGTAATTTTCTTGTACCTAGTCAATAACATTTTGTCTCAATAGTTTAAAATCTGAGAGAGCCAAGAAAGGACAGTCCTAAGATTATTCTGACAAATATCAATGGCAATTTAAATTTACAATGGGCTTATTAAAATATTGTTTATTCTTTCCCATGAAATAATTTAAAATGGCTTCCCTAGGGAAAAAAAGTCAGGATGTAAAGTCAGAGGATCTAGATTTGAATCCTCTTCCTGCCATTTACTACCTGTGTGGTCTTGAGTAAGTTACAAACTCCTAGGCTCTGTTTCCTCATCTGCAAAATGAAGAAGGTTAGACTAAATTACCTCTATGATTCCTAGAATTCTACTTTTTAATCTCTAAGGAATACAGTACTTTCTCCTTTCTCCTTGATTCCTTTACATTCCTTGCTATCAATGAACCTTATACTGGTTTTGCTATCAACTTCCTCTCCTCCTGTTTTAGAACTTGCAGATTCTGGTGAAGTAAATCATAAAACTATGTCAATTGGGTTCACCATAAATTGATATTGTCTCCTCAATTACTTCTTCATTGCTGCATTGAAATCAATCTTAGAATCTTTTAATTATTCCCTACAACTGTTTAAAATTTTCTCATCTCTCTTCAAGTCCCCAATTCTACCCTCCTCTTATTTACTTAATAACCTCATATTGTTGAGATAGTTTATGAAAGTCAACAAGTTTCTACATCTCTTTTTTTCTCCCTACCCTCTGCATTCAACAAAGTTATCCCCTTCCTATTGCTTTTTATTTTTCTCCATCAATTATCCCCTCATTCTAATACATTTTTCAGTCTTTTCCTATTTACTGCCACCTTCTGTTTAGTCTACAAAAAGCAGATCACCAGGTTTAGCATGGGAAGGGAGATCCTGAGAGATCCACTAGTCCAACCTTTCCTTATTACTACTAAAAAACAAACAAACAAACAAACAAAAAACAGTAGGCTCTCTTCTATTCTAATTTAAAATATCTTTAAACTTGGATGACCTTCAGATTTCTGTTCTTTACTCATGTCTTCTCTATTATTGATCTCCCTTTGTTAATGCTATCACCTCCATAGAGTTGATTTCCAAATGTACAAGGATCCTCAAATCTCCATCTCTCGGCTGGATAGTTATAGCTGGATGTAAGATTGACATCAAAAGTCAACATTGTTGAAACCAAGCTCTCTATCTCCCCAGATCCTGTCCCTATCCTTAACTTATTTATGCCTCCACCATTATTCTCTCAGTCACAAAGTAATCTTTTACTCTCCTCTCTCTATATATAGCTGCTCAAAAGCTGATGAGTTTTGAAGTTCCGTCAATTCCACCTGTGGAATAGCTCTTAAATCTGGAAGGGACAGCTAATACATTCATCAGTGTTTTCAAACTCAAATAGAAGGGCAGTTTAGGGGAGGTGGCAGTCGGAAGTAAAACAGTTTTGAGGAGGGACAGGGTGAAAAGAGAGAGAATTACTGCAGGCTAGAGTTGCTCAGAGAGAGAGAGAGAGAGAGAGAGAGAGAGAGAGAGAGAGAGAGAGAGAAAGAGAAAGAGAGAGGGTATTGCTGATGTTTTCAGGGGTCCTGACGCAGTTCTGCAGGCAGAGAGTGAATTGATGAGGACACTGGCAATGTATATTTTGGCTTTGTTAAACTTTGTCTCCCCAAGAACAGAGATTGCTGAGGACTTGCTTTGGGTCAAGATGAAGAAAACACCTACAATTGTAATTTAGTCATGATCCAGGGGTGAAACACTTTGATTTTTTTGCTCTGTGACTGACCAAATGAATGTATTTTGTTTATGATTGAAAACTAGTCTCGGGGCGGCTAGGTGGCACAGTGAATAGAGCACCGGCCCTGGAGTCAGGAGGACCTGAGTTCAAATCCGGCCTCAGACACTTAACACAAAAACTAGCCGTGTGACCTTGGGCAAGTCACTTAACCCCCAACTGCCCTCCAAAAAGCAAAAAAAAAAAAAAAAAAAAGAAAACTAGTCTCCATTTGAGAAGAGAAACTTTGTGATTGACTAAATGAATGTACTATCCAGGGGTGGGGTACTTTGACTTTATACTTTGTGATTAAATTGAGATACTTTGTGATTGAATTGAGAACTTACTACCAAATGAATGTACTTTGTTAACGATTGGAAACTAATCTCCAGTTGAATAGAGAGAAGACTTTCTGATTGACTAAATGAATGTACTGCCCAGGGGTGGAATAGTACTTGGACCTTAGTACTTTGTGATTGAATTGAGGACTTATTCAATTATTGAGTTACATATGATGAATGTTGTATTTTTATTTTCTCTTTTCTCTGAATGTTTTGCCTTAATTTGTCACTGAATAAATGGAGAGATACTACGTTGGTACTCTGAAACTTTGGAAGTTGCCTTTTGTTGGCATTACAGGAGGTCATAAAAGTCTGGAGAGTCAATAGATATTTTAATCTACTTCTATAAGAGTCTCAAGGCTTCTCCCTCTGAAGTATGACAGATAACTACTTGAAATATAATATGAGAGTCTATAGCATCATGAGCAAACTCTACACAGAATCATAAAACTGAGCAGGAACTTTTTTCAGGTTTCTTGGCTTTAGATGGGAGAACATGATTATGAAAGGAACGGGTTCATTAGCACCGTCTCTTTATTCTAGAGTCTTTTGAAAAATTGACTTTCGAGTTTTTCTCAGTGAAGTTAGTATTTCAGAAAGAAAGATGAGTTTAAAGGAAGGAACAAATTTCATGAAACCTGGTGTGTATGTGTGTGTGTGTGTGTGTGTCTGTGTGTGTGTGACACTTTTTACCTAAAAAATAAAAAAAAATTATTTAGGCAAAAATGTTTCAGCATAGACTTTTCCCCTTTTTCCCTTTAACTTGTCAGCATAGGCTTATTTTTATGCTGGTTTAATAAATTAAATAACAACCACAAAGAAAAAATATCATTCAATAAATTTAATGATCTGAGTCCCAATGCCACAGGCAAATTCTTTCTTCTTCAAGAATCTCACTGGAAAAAATTATTGGACCCAACTCAAGAGTTGTTGGATAACATCTCAATAAAAATATGCTGGAATTCCCCTTAGCCAGTGGCATTCAAGTCCTAAAACAAAAACATAAAGAGGAATTTTTACCTCTTTATAACTTAATAAGGAGAATATTTTAATAATATTAAATATAATCTACCTCCACTAAAGGCCTTCTCTGATATTTCATTGTAGTGTAGAGGTGACTATGCATTCCCCAAACTGTGCCAATAGACCACATATTCTTATGGATCATTGAGAGAGGCAAAATTTTTGAGTATGGGTTAAGAGGTATGTTTGTCATGTGAGAACCCTCCTAGCTAAGTACAGAGAATCTCAACAACAGAAGTGTTATCTACCAGGTAATTTTTCTTTAAATACAGGGTTTTAACAAGACTAGATATCTACTAAAGCCTTGAGGATTAAGAGTTTACTTTGTAAATGAAGTATCTATAGGGATGATCTCACTGTCTCTAGGAATATTATCACGATTTTTGGTAAGCCTCATTTTATACCTTTAATATGGAGTCCTATGAGATGCCCAGTGCTTTTTGGGAGGGGGAATTAATTTGTACAAGTATCCCTATTTCACATTAGAAGGGATATTAAGGAGAATTTGGAGTTATTGTTTTGTTTGCTAAGCCTCTATAGGGAATACGCAACTTTGTTCTATATTACAGCGTTCTTGAAGGGCACCCTTAAGAAGATGAGATTCCATTTGCTGCAAATATAGCAGGTACACAACTAACTACCCAAGACAACTGAACAAAACCTAAAGGATACTATAAAGACTATGGCCCTCCATCTAGGCAAATCTAAAGAACTACGGGTAGTTCCTAGAAATAATCATTCCCTTAAAATATATGCCATTGCTAATTGCCAATAGAGATATAATCCAACAAAAAAAAATTTATTGGACACCTACTATGTGCCAGTTATTGTGCTAAGCACATGTGATTATGTTAGAAACTATGTTAAAAGGTAGTAACAGGTGTAGAACACATAGGCTTTCAAGTGGTTAAGTCTCAAAGTGGCGGAGCATAAAGGAAAATTAAGCCAAAGTAAGATTTAAGGAATACTGCTGACCAGAAGTTAGCTGTTGGAGTAACCAGATGAATCATAAAGGATTTTTGTGTTTGTTTCCTTACTTTTTATATGAATGAAGAGTTTGTGGTTGTTGATACGGTTCCCATGTAACGCTCAAATAATGGTGCAAATAAAGTATATAATGGAGGATGTCTTCCCCCCCTTAGGCCCCAGGGAATTTTCGCTCTCTGTAGGATAGCATGAATACTACCTCAGTACTTTTTCACTGAGGAAGAGTGTGGCCCTGACATCTAGGTAAATACAGATTTTTTAATTTAAGATTTAAATATAGCATTCTTGCTTCCTGGTCATCTTGGTGATAGGCTGAGGGTCCTCCCGCACCGCAGGCAGGAAGATGGGGGCTGCAAAGGAGTCCATCAACTCGAGGCTCCAGCTGGTCATGAAAAGCAGCAAATATGTGTTAGGCTACAAACAGACCCTGAAAATGAACAGACAAGGCAAAGCCAAATTAGTCATCTTAGCCAACAACTGCCTAGCCTTGAGGAAATCAGACATAGAATATTACGCTATGTTGGCCAAAACTGGCATGCATCACTGTACTGGCAATAACATGGAATTGGGTACAGCATGTGGGATATACTACAGAGTATGTACACTGACTATCATTGATCCAGGTGATTATGATGCCATTAGAAGTATGTCAGAACAGACCAGTGGAAAGTAAACTAACCAGGCCAAAACTTGTCAAAAAAAAAAAAAGATTTAAATATAGATGTAAGATCATGAGGAGAGCTGTATGCTTAAACAAAACGATCAACATTCATCCTTCCTCTGTTTTTGATGCCTGTCTTTTTATAAGCTAAGTTGACACCCAGGACTTATATGAACACAATTACAAAAAAATTTTTCACATAAATAAAGTCAGATCTAATTAACCGGAAAAATATCAATTGCTCATGGCTGGGTCGAGCTAATATAATAAAAATGACAATTTTCTCTAAATTAAATCACATACTTAGTGCCATATCAATCAATCTAGCAAAAAATTACTTTGTAAAGCTAGAAAAAAATAGTAGCAAAATTCATTTGGAAGAACAAAAGGTACAGAATGTTAAGGCAATTAATGAAAAGTAATGGTAAGAGAAGGTGGCCCACCATACCAGATTTTAATCTGTATTATAAAGTAGCAGCCATCAAAACTACTTGGTATTGGCTGAGGAATAGAGTAGTGGATCAATGGAATATATTGGGTACATGAGACTCAGAAGCCAGTGACTATAGCAATTACTGTTTGATAAATCCGAAGACCCCAATTTTGGGGATAAAAACTCACTATTTGACAAAAACTGCTGGGAAAACTGGAACATAGCATGGAAGAAATTGGGCACAGACCAATATCTAACATCGTACACCAAAATAAAGTTGATATGGGTACATGATCTAGGTATAAAGGCTGATACTGTAAGCAATCTGGGAGAGCAAGGGATAGTTTACCTGTCAGATCTATGGAGAGCAGAAGATTTTATGACAAAACAAGAGTTAGAGAGCATTATAAAATGCAAAAAGGATAATTTTGATTACATTAAATTGAAAAGCTTCTGTACAAATAAAGCCAATGTTACCAAGATTAAGAAGGAAGTGGAAAATTTGGAAAGAACTTTTACAACCAGTGTCTCTTTTAAAGGCCTCATTTCTAAAATATACAAAAAATTGAGTTGAATCTACATGAATACAAGCCACTTCCCAATTAATAAATGGTCAAAGGTTATGAACAGGCAGTTCTCAGAAAATGAAATTAAAGATATCTATAAGTATATGAAAAAATGCTCTAAATCACTCTTGATTAGAAAACTGCAAATCAAAACAACTCTGAGGATCTTGGAGGGGCGGAGCCAAGATGGCAGCATAGAAGCAGCAAGGTCCCTCAGGTCCTATACCGCCACCCTAAACACTCAGAAAATATGAGCCCAGACAAAGTCTAGGAAAGTCCAGGACTCTCACACTCACAAAAATACAGAGAACAGAGCTCTCGCTGAAGGCAGCTCGGCAGCAGGGACTCAGTCCAAGCGAAGGCTGGAACAGCTGGAAGCCAAGACCGGGGCCAGGCCTGGGGCAGTGGGAAGGAGCTGAGCCAAGCCCCGCAGCCAGTCAGCAGAGGTTCTACAGCCTCCAGCACCTCCACATCTGCCAAGGAATGAGGAGCTGACAGGAGAGAGCCCACCACACCAGACACGGCCAGCTCAAAACCACAGCCACCGCCAGACAAGGCCCCAGGGTGGCCACGAGGAGCAGCGAAGCCTCCCAAGCCGCAACTTGAATCTACTTCAAAGAAAACCTAAAGCACCAGCCTGAAGGGAGCTTCGGTCAGAGATGGTTAGTGAAAGCTGAAACTGTGAAACTTAATTTGGGGGATAAAGCAGTTCAGCCATTCTACCGCCCCCCCCCGCCCCTGACAAGGAAGCAGTGGGGGAGGGGAACTACTGGAACCAGCAGCAGTGGCCCCCACCAGTCTGCTTCAGAGCCCCTGGCCAGCGGACTCCGCAGGGGGGCTGAATCGATTGATCGGGGCTAAGTGCTCTTGTGTTGAGTGGCCTGGATCCAGATCGTGGTCTTGGGTGGTGGTCCTGGGGTGCACTTTCAGCAAGCCAAAGCTGAGGGGACTTGCAACACCCCCCTAATAGCTCCGGCAGTTGGGAAAACCCCAGCTATTTGGAACAGAGTTTCCTCCCTTGGAAGCAGAGTTTCACAGACCTAAAAAAC
>JAQQSW010005883.1:0-14079 GCA_028646575.1 Pseudocheirus occidentalis | reverse complement strand
TGGTTCTGCCTTCCATGTGGAGAGTTTGTTACATTTTGTGATCCAAAACTCTACCAGCATATTCATAACCATCATGGGTGTTGTGAATATCTTATTAAATATTATTAAATATTAAATAATATCTTATTAAAGATACAGAGATGGAGTGTTTTGTGCAAGGTGTGGGAAGACAGCAATGATAGAAGAAAGGTAGGTAATGAACAACTTTGAACACCAAAGGCTATTTGATATTTGATCCTAGAAGCAATAGGGAGCTACTAGAATTTATGGAACAGATCACGGTTGTACTTACACCTTAAAACAATCATTTTCAAGGCTGAATGGAGGATGGATAAGAGGTGGGGTAGACTTAAGTTGAAAGATATCTTATAGTTCATATTTTCCAAACCTTATACAAACCAAGAATTCTGTCTTTAACAACTAGTCATCCTAGCAAAGTTGTAGGAAATAAAACAAATCCACATAGATCACTAGCATTTTTATATATTACTATCAAAGTCCAATAGCAAGAGATAGAAAGAGAAATTGCATTTAAAGTTGCTGTAGACAATATAAAATATTTGGCATTCTACCTGCCAAAATAAACCCAGGAAGCAATGAACACAGTTACAAAACACTTTTCACACAAATAAAGTCAGATCTAAATAACTGGAAAATCATCAGTTGATCATGGATAGGCTGAGCTCATATAATAAAAATGACAATTCTACCTAAATTAATTTACTTATTCAATGTCATACCAATTAAACTATGGAAAATTATTTTTATAGAGCTAGAAACAATAATAAAATTCATATAGAAGAACAAAAGATCCAGAATATCAGGGGAAAAGAAATGCGAGGGAAGGTAGTCTAGCCATACCAGATCTTAAGCTGTATTATAAAGCAGTAATCATCAAAATTGCTTGGTATTGACTAAGAAATAGAGTCATGGATCACTGGAATAGGCTGGGTACTCAAGACACAGTAGCCAATGACCATAATCCACTGTGTGATAAACCCAAAGACTCGAACTTCTGGGGTAAGAACTCACTATTTGAAGAGAAAAAAAACGCAGAGGCGGCTAGGTGAATAGAGCACCAACCCTGGAGTCAGGAGGACCTGAGTTCAAATCTGACCTCAGACACAACACACAAACAAAAAAAACCTAGCCATATGACCTTGGGTAAGTCACTTAACCCAAATTGCCCTCCAAAAAGGCAAAAAGAAAAAGAAAAAAAACTGCTAGGAAAATGACAATAGTAAGGCAGAAACTAGGCACCATATACGAAAATAAAATCAAAATGGGTACACAATTTAGATATAAAGGCTGATACTATAAGCAAACTGGGAGAGCAAAGAATAGTTTCTGTCAGATTAAAGGAGAATGGAAGCATTTATGATCAAATAAGAGAGAGAGAACATTATGAAATGCAAAATGCATAATTTTGATTACATTAAATAGAAAAGGTTTTGCACAAAGCCAAAGCAATCAAGATTAGGAGGAAAGCAGAAAACTAGGAAAGAATTTTTACAATTTATATCTCTGATAAAGGTCTCATTTCTCAAATATATAGAGAACTGAGTCACATTTATATGAGTACAAGTCATTTCCCAATTGATAAATGGTCAAATGATATGAACAGGTGAAATTTAGATGAAGAAATGTAAGCTATCTACAGTCATTTGAAAAAATGCTCTAAATCACTATCAATTAGAGAAATGCAAATCAAAACAACTCTGAGGTATCACATCACACCCATCAGATTGGCTAACCTGACAAAATAGAAAAATATTAAATTTTGGAGAAGATAAAAGAAAACTGGAACACTGCTGCATTATTGATGGAGTTGTGAACTGATTCAACCATTCTGAAGAGCAATTTTGAACTATGCCCCAAATGCTATAGAACTGTGCATACCCTTTGGCCCAGCAATATCACTTCTAGGTCTGAATACCCCAAAGATCATACAAATGGTAAAAGGACCCATATGTACAAAAACATTTATAGGAGCTTTTTGTGTGGTGGCAAAGAATTGGAAATAGAGGGGATGCCCATAAGTTGGAGAATGGCTGAACAAGTTGTGCTATATCAATATAATGGAATACCACTGTTCCATAAGAAATGATGAGCAGGCAAGACTTCAGAAAAACCTGAAAAGACTTTCATGAACTGATGCTGAGTGAAGTGAGCAGAACAAGAAGAACATTGTACACAGTAGCATTGTGCAATGACTAACTTTAGTAGACTTGGTTTTTCTTAGCAATGCAAGAATCTAAGACAACTCCAAAAGACTCATGATGGAAAATGCTATCCATATCCAGAAAATGAACTATGGAGAACTATAGATTCTGAATGCAGATCGAAGCATATTACTCTCTGTCTCTGTCTGTTGCTCTGTCTGTCTTTTATTTCTTCTTTCTCATTATTTCTCCCTTTGGTTCTCATTCTTTACAACATGACTAATCTGAAAATAAGTTTAATACAAATTTATATGTAGAGCCTATAACAAATTACATGCCATCTTGGGGTGGGGGGAAGGGAGATATGGGGAGAAAATTTGGAACTTAAAATCTTATGGAAGTGAATTTTGAAATCTAAAACTAAATAAATAAATGCAATTTTAAAAAGCCAAAAAAAGAGAACCCTGCTCATCTGATTTCCAGTTGGGCATCTCCAGTAATAAGGATTTAAATATTCCCTTCTCCTTTAATCCCACCATAACAGCCTACTCAATTTTTGGACAGCCCTAATTGTTTAAAAAAATAATTCCTTATATTGGAGGCTGAAATCCACTTCTTTGAAATGTCTTCTTCCTAGTCTTAGTTGGGTTCTCTGTGGCCAAGAGGAACCTATTTGATCTGTCTTCCATATTATCATTTGAATGAAATAAGATATATAGCTAATTTACCAAACAACAAAGGGAACCTTACTTAGTCATAGCATAGAATAAATATATAGCACTCAGCTTATTTAAGTACATGTGGCCCACTCAGTTGATATAGTCAGCAGGAAAGGGTTTGGTGACTCATTGAGCCTGGGGAAACCTACCAAGTATGAAGAGTCCTTACTCCACATGAGCAACTCCTAGGAAGCAACACTGCGCGCTGGGCCATCACCATTCATTTTGACTTTTGTCTTGACAAACGACTTTCAATGACTTTGGAAGAGAGAGTAAGGATAGCAACTTTGTGCTACTCTGCCCCACTTAAATCCAATCCATGCACAAGTCAAGGCATCACCACATAATAACATTGGTCCTCTTCCAAAACAAAAGACTACCACCACCACCACCACCATCACCGACAATAACAATGGAATTTCTGAATGGAGTGTGTGCTGTGTCAGCTACTCAGTAACAGCTAGGGCTTAGTAAGAGTTGAGCAACTATTTTTCAAAAATTATATACTAAATAGCTACTATGGGGCTCTACCAGATCCAGAAGCTTAAAAATGATTTGCTCTAGCTACCTTTAGGAATGAAGGTTCCACTTAGCCTGGTGTTTAGGGAAAGCAGCTTTCAAAAACATGAGCCCCACAAGCCTCTAAAGGCCTATGGGGTAAAACTGATGGATGGCTTGCTATAGTTGTTACAGGACTACATAACCTGTTCTAGGCTCCACTAAAAAGAGACAGATATGCAGGTGACTCAGGAAATCATAATCATCAAGATATCCAGGTAGAGAATACAGGCCATTTAAAATATGAAAAATTCAGTAATCCTCTCAGATTCTTCTTTAAATTTCAAGTAATATGCATTTAATAGCATTATATTTTTTCCCATGTGCCATATTCCTCATTAGATTAGATTGAAATTCCTTGAGGGCAGCGACCATTTTTTACTTCTTTGTGTATCCCCAGTGCCTAGCATGGTGTCTGGCACCTACTAAGCACTTAAATGTTTATAGACTGATTGATTTTTGATTGGCTCCCCAAAATTTAACTAAGCAGGCTTGCCTTTGGCTATCCTTAGGGTTAATTTCTTATTCCTTGTCTCTCTAAAAGGCTACCATCTGATCTAAGCCCTTAGTCACCATTGTCTTGTCTGGCTTGGTCAATATTATGGCATAATTAGAGACACATACAGCAATGGTCTGAAGAAGAGAACCCTCTTAACGGGGTCTTTGCCAAACAAAATATGGGAGTTTGAGAGTTTGATAGAGAGGAACATGAAGGTATGCTGGGCTCCTCAAGTGAAACTGGATTGCTCCTGCTTAGTCTTAACAATAGAAGAAAGGAAAAAAATGTAAATAATAAAGTTTATAGCAGCATAGGACCCATCCTGGACCCGAGAAAATTTCTCTATCTTATGGTGACAGCAAAAGGTATGATGGCTTTGTTCAATCACCTTTAGTTCACTTTAAATTTCTAGGTGACAACTGCCTGTTTCATGGATGACACAGTTATTATAAGGGCTATTGGTACTGCTCCAGTAAAGGGTGTCCTTCATCTCCATCACTAGAGAAGAAATCTCCTCTCTCCACCAAGGGGAATGATATTATTTTATGTTAACTACATCGAATTGTTTGGTCAACTCCAAGGGTTTCCAATTGGCTCTATCTGCATTAATCTCTATAAGAAGTTACCCAGAGGATTCACACAGATACTATCAATGTCTCATGATACTCCATCCCTTAGTGGTCTCTTCTTTATAACTCCTCATGCAAAGTGGGAGTGCGCTGATGAATCCATTGGGGGTCTTCTGATATGATGGTGGCAGCCAGTGACCATGTCTTCTTTATATCCAAATGGGACAAAGCTTTAGGGGATACCTTGCACTTTGAATGGATCTTGATGCATGGGTTCTAGATTTTGCGGCATAATTTTACCACCAACCTCATAGTTTAGAGCTTGAATGTTTTTATTAACCTTTTTTTTCAGGAATCCATGCCCAAAATTCCGTCTAGGGGAACTTTACATTTTACCCAAAGACTCAGTGCCACTTCCCTCCTCCCTTATAATACCTATTTGAACACTGACAATAAATTTGTCCCAAACACTGCTGTTCAAAGGTCCCACTCAAATTTCAATAGAAATAGCCCACACCATTAGACTATACTGACCATTCATAGTTCCTTTAAGTAGCTTACATTCTACTAGTGGACATAACTTACAAACATAAAAGCAAATAGAAAATAATTTGAGGAGAGAGAGAACAGGGGATTGAGTGTTGGGTCTTAAAAAAGCCTTGGTTTTAGATCCAGCCTCAGAAAAATCATTAGCTGTGTGATTATCTCTGACTGCCTCAGTTTTCTCAATTGTAAAATGAGAATAATAATAGCACCTACCTTACCAGGTTGTTGTGAAGATCAAATGATATAAATCTGAAAAAAATAAAAGTCCTTAGCACAGTGCCCAGGACATAATAGGTGCTATGTAAATGCTTATTTCCTTCCCTTTCCCCTTAGCCCTAAAGTCCAGCTTTATGGTTAACTTCTTCTTTTTTTGCTTTTTGGAAGGGGGGCAAGGTAGGAGTTAAGTGACATGCCCAAAGTCACATTGCTAGTAACTGTTAAGTGTCTGAGGTCAAATTTGAGCTGGCTGCCCCTGTGGTTAACTTCTAACTGTTTCTTTCACTCTTCATATAAAGTTTTGCTCATATTCTTGGATCAGCCTCCTCTCTGTATAGCTCATATTTAGAACTCTCCTTGGCAGGAGGGGTGTTAGAACTTCCATTGACTTCAGAGTGAACTTTCAGGGAGGGAAGGGTGAAAACAAACAAGTAAAATCGATCTTTTCCACATTGTCATGCTGTTTTCTGAAAGTTGTCAATGCAATATCTTGAACTTAGCAGGAAGTGTAGTTCTCAGGCAGGGAAAGCTGCATATCTCCCAGTCTTGTTCAGATACTAGCTTTCCATAATTTTCTGAAATCCACAGGGGATACATTGGAGAGAAACTGTGAGACAGTTAATCAGAAAAGAATATTCTAATGCTTAGTTATATAACATTGTGGCAGAGGCTCCTGGGGGATGTGGCAGGAGCCCCATTGGTTGATTCATTTTAACAGCATCCAACAAAGTGCCAGAAAACACACTGTGGGTGGTAATATTACACGGGTGATGCCGGGAATAACTGCAAGCGTTTGTCTTCTAATTTCCATGAAGCTGTGATATATTATTAGATATGTGCATACATGTCTATATATTTAACAATATATCCTCATTTTGCCTTTTTACACTTCCCCCCTTCTTTCGTTTTTATGGTTCTATCCAATAGCTGTCAGGATTTATTTAATTTTGGCTATGAGTAGGCATTCAAAGGAAAACGTAAACCTGATATATGAATTTTAGAAATTCAGATGAAAGCAAAGAAAACCAACAACAACATCTTTCACTGAAATTATTGTGAGTTTGTGGGCAATTTCACCCTCCTCAGCCATCCACTCATCTTGATTTTCCCCATTCATTTGTTAGATATAATTCAAAAGAAAGCAACATATTTATAGCCATCATGTCACCATGTTACAACTCTTTAAAGCAACTTTTTAAAGGACACACTACATACACTCTGCATATAGCCATTATGGGGGTTCTTTTAAAAAATCATTCAGACTGGAGCTATAATTTAATTGTCATGGGGAACTCCTTTGGTAGGTGAAGAGTGGCAGCTACTCTGCAATGTACAGTTTTAGAGAATTTCCTGGGGGCATTGAGAGGTTGTCTGTGGTTACACAGCCTGTTGAGATGATTTCAGCCCAGGTCTTCATGACTCATTGGCCAATTATTCACTATGCCACACTGTATGTCTGACCAATGATGAGTATTTGGTGAATATTACTTTTTTTTCCCTTTAAGTTTAATTTCATTATACTCAGTCCTCAGTAAGTTTAAAAGAAAAGATTCATTCTTTGAAGTTGAGTCCCAAACTGGTGGGTGGACAGATATCTTCAGAAAAAGGAAAGAAAATACATAGACAAATTTGCTATTTGATGTAAACTTTGCTGTTAAAAATAAACAATAGATTTATTAAACTTATTAAAATTAATTATAAACAATAAACAAGATGTCATCAAAGAACACTCATCTGGGAATCATAAGACTCAAGTCCTAGTCTTGATTCTGCTGCTAGCTAGCTCTATGGCCCCCTCTGCGGGCCTCAGAGTCCTCATTCATAACATGAAGGCAAAGTACTAGATTACTTTTAATATACTTTCAATTCTGAGATTAAATGAATCTGATTGATTTTTTAAGGAAAGAAATGAGAGGCAAGGAAAAATGTTGAGATGAAAGATTACTGAATGGATGACATCTAATTGTAAGAAGAATTGAGATACTGTTGAATTAACTTGCCTAATTCCTCCACCTCCTCTTACTTCCCTAGTCTGAAGTTTTCCTGATCAGCATGGGGAAAACTTCTAGTATCACAGATTGCAACTAATCCATATCTACTCAAACTTTGTGATTCTTTCCTATATCTTTCCATAAAATCTAAATCTACCCCACATGTTGGAGACTTTTTCTGGTTCTTTTAATACAGAGGGTACCAATTTCTTCAGACACTTTTAAGTTATTCAAGCTTAAAACTGCATTAAGATTTTGGGGCACCGACTATTTTGTGGATAGCAGTGTACTTCTTAGTCTTTCCATGCATTTTCCTCCCTCAAGATACATGACTGGTTCATTTCCTTTCCCAGTCACATACACATGTGTTTGTGTAGGTGCTTATATACAGATATAAACACACATAGGCATGCATGAACACATATGTATATGAACAATGTACATAACATATATGTATACATAAGCACATATATAATACACAATATGTAATAAATTATTTTATGTGCATATATAACATTGGTGAACTTTTAGTAAATACCAGTAAAGTCAGAGAGCTAGAAGGTAAGGTAAGAAGACATGGAAAATCTGTAGATTAAGTGCTCATGACATTGAAAGAATAAAGCCAGAGACCCAGTCCATGCAATCTAAAGTATAGTTTCATTTTTCTTCCCCATGATAAGTTCCATGCAAAAGCTAAAGCCTCAATAGGAGTAGCTAATAACAGTTGTCACTTCCTTAATATTCTTCCTTTTTATTTCTGTGACTTGTAATTCATGTTTCTCTAACTACTTTGACAAAGCCATCAGAAGCTTTTCTTGGTTGCTGCTGTCAACCAAAGTAGCTCATCAGGAAGAAGAGTATAAGGGAAACATAATCTCATTTTCTCTTCAAAATTGAGGGATGAAGGAAGGAAAAATTCTGAATAAGGACTGAAGAGGGATAAAAATATTCAAGCAATATGTTATGTCTCACAAGTGAATGAGGAATCATCTGCATCAATCTGTATAAGCAGGACTCGTGTCTGAATTTTGCATTTTGATTTTCTTGTGTTCAATTTTTCTCTAAAATGATTATTGCAATTAACTTATATATGATTTCATTGGTTAAAAAAATCTATTTGCTGCCATCCTACTTTAGACAGGATTGAAAAGGATAGAATTCTTATTTCCTGAGTCTCTTTTGACTAACCAACATCTGGCCAATGGGAAGTGAGAAATGAGTGTGTGTGTATACACACACACATACGTGCACAATATGTGTTTGTGTATTAGAAAATGCATATATGTGTGTGCATATATATATAAATGTATATCTGTTTCTTTGTCTCTCTCTTCCTCTCTTTCTCTATTTCTTTCTGTCTGTCTTCATCTCTGAATTTCTGTCTCTGTCTCCTTGTCTCTGTCTCTCTGTTTCTTTCTCTCCACACAGCATGATGTAGTAGATTGTGTCCTGAACTTGGTGTTAGACATATATTCAAATCCCATCTCCTTCACTCACTGCATCTGTTACTTAGGTAAGTAACTTCCCTTGTATAATGGAAAGAAAAATAGATTTGGTTAGAGGACCTGGGTTCATATCTGAACACTAATATTTACTGTCTACTTTACTTTAATTTTCCTTTCTGGGACTCATTCTTCTCACCTGCAAAATGAAGGGATTAGACAAAATGACCTCTAAGATCCCTTCCAATTACTGTGGTCCCATGATATAAGATCCTGACCTATGACTTTCCTGAGTCTCAATTTCTTCATTTATAAATTAGGTATACTTCCCACACAGTTATTAAAAGGATCAAATAAGATGATGTGATGCAGGCATTAGAGTATTTGGCCTGGAGTTCAGAAAACCTGAGTTCAAATCCAGCTTTATACATGTACTAGCTGTGCAACCACAAGCAAGCCATTTAACTGCCATTTTCCTTAATTTTCTCAACTGTAAAATGGAGATAACAACAGCAACTCCCTCACAAGTTTGTTGTGAAGATCAAATGAGATAATATTTATGAAAATATTTGGCACAGAGCCTGGCACACAGCAGACATTATAGAAGTGCTTATTCCCTTCCTTCTTTCCCATGATGCATTGTGAACCTTAAAATACAATATCAATATTATTATAATTATTAATTTTAATATAACTTTATTATATGCCATTTGTTAAAGTAGGGATAAGGTATAGGGACTAAGATTTCCTTACCTGTGAGTTTTCTAAGCCAATGGAATCACAGGTCTGGTTACTGTCCCCACCCTTATATTTTGTTATGTTCCACTGGCATTTTGATGCATAAGGATGGACATTGAATGTGGAGCATGAAGACCAGGGTTGAATGAAGCCCAAGCTTCTACACTCTCTAGCTATGTGACTACAAGCAAGTACAATAGTAATGGGAATTTGAAGACCTTCCCTGCTTTTAAAATATACTCTGCCCCCTAACAGGCTGAATATAATCACATGGAGCCTGTGGTGGGAGGAGTTTGCTGATGGGTGGATCAGAGCCCACAGGAAGCTGGGAGTGAAAGCAGATAGACAGGAGGAGAGGATGCTTCTGAGGTATACAGTTAGGTTTGTGAGTAAATATTGATCTTGTTTTGGTTTGTGGGAAGGCTAAAGGATGCTGTGGCTCTCTGTTCTGTTTTGGCTTATTAACTTCTTTGCTACTATGATGGAATCAGCTTACTGGTTTTGGGATTTGGTTTTCTGATGTCTGAATGAAAGTTTTGCTTCTGTCTTATGTATGGAGAGTCTGCTATATTTTGTGATTGAGCACTATGCTGGTATATTTGCAGTGACCATTGGCATTGTAAATATTGGATTCATGCTATATTTAATAGCAAGGATGGGATCATAGAATATAGGACCTCTACTTGGAGGAAGAAGGGATTTAGAAGAAGAAATGGCTATCCCAGGATAGGAGGATTTACTTTATTCCTCCCTATCAAGAGAGTGGTCTAAAAGTACAGGGATTGGTGAAAACTGGAAAGTGAGCTTACAGCAGGGAGAACCTAGAGATTTAGAAACATGTTTGCAAAGAATATCAATAAAACCTGGGAGAGAGCTGGAGGCAATGTGTAGAAGAGCCTGGGTTTTACTAACAGGTTACTGTATTATGTATAAGAATAGAGACTGTTATAAGACAAAACTCAAATTGAAAGGGAGTTGACTATGTTAGAGTATTCAGGCTCTCCTTTAGAAGAGCAAGCTGCAGGATGTCAGGTGATAGAAGAGAGGGATGTTGTGAATTCTACTCAGAAAAAGAAGCAGAAAAGTAACAGGAGGAAAGTTCATACAGTTTTGGTAGAGACTGAGCCTAGGTGCCATAACGACAACTGCCAGGAGAGTGCACGTGTACAGAGTGATGCAATATTTCATGATCTGGCTTTTACAAGGGTAAAACCATGCCCTTTCCTGAGAAGAAAGCAGGAAAATCAGGGAAACCACAGTTCAGGGAGATAATTGAGGATTTCACTCAAAAGGAGATTACTGAGATATTAAGCAGGTTCACCCAAAGGATAAGAGAATTGTTAGTGTCTTGGATGGTGAGAATCAGTGTTGAAGGGGACAGAGGAGTATGTTGAGATAGTGTGGACCACTTGAAATTTATAGGTATTTGTCAGAATCCTTTTGTCCAGCAAGTTTTTTGGAATTTTCATATGACAGGAGGTAATAATATGACCAATCCATTAGCTTTAGCTGCCAATGGATGCAACAGAATGCATCCCACTGATTCTATGTGGTCTAGCGGAGACAGACTATGGTACTCACTTAGAGAGTGCGTGAGAAAATTAGAAAGTAGTAATGAAAACTGTTATCATGGTTGGAGATGCAGATGCATATCATGATACTCCCTAGTAGTTTCTCATAGAAATACCATAGAGAAGACAGCTCTTCCTGATTATAAGTACCTATTTCTGACTGTACTAATTGGTGAAATAGGGCACCCTTTTTCAGAGGTGCTTGATAAGATCTCACAGCTACTTGACTTGGGATAATAGAAAAAAAGATAAATTTCCTCAGTGGAGAAAAGTAAATGGACAACAGATTCAAAATCAGAACAGATTGATAAGAAAAGACCTGTTTACTGCTCTTTTGAGAGCAGGGGCTAAATTTGGACAAAAAAAATTGATGGAATTCCAACTCATGAAGTATATAAAATGTACTGAGATAAGTGGCTTAATGTCAGATGAATAGGCAAGTGAAAACTTCCCCTGCAGATGTTCCTGAATCCTTGTATCCAAGTATGTCACACTTTCAGGATGAATAAGAAATCAGTCAAGCTCAGTTCATATTAAAGAAATAAATAGACAAGATTACACACTCCATATTAATCAGATTATATATCAGAAAAATGGACTGAATACTCTAACTAGTGAATTACTTGATACTGAGGTGGAGGCTTCGCTTTTTTATGGGAACCCCAATAAGTTACAGCATAGACCTCCTGTTACCATCACAGATCTGGGCGGGACTGAAATATCAGCCAGAGAAGTCAAACTAATGACAAAAATTGGACAATTACTTAAGAAAGAATATACTGTGGTCATTGTACACATTCCTGAGTACATCATTGGAACACATATATAGAGAAGTATGACCCTGAATTTACCAGAAGGAAGATACCAATTTGCAGTAAGGAAGATAAGAATTAATACAATTTTAGTGGGAAAAATGAAAATGGACCCAATCACTTTACCTGAAATTTCTGAAGTAATTAAAGAAATATCATGTGCTAGGTGAGCAATATGAAATTACCAATACTATAAAGGAATATGTTAAAGCAGGAATGTTAGTCCCTATATCCACATGATGGAATAATCCTCTCTGGCTAGTACAAAAAATCATCTAGGGTGTGAAAAATTACAGTGGATCATAGACAATTGAATAAGTTGACTCTTTCCTCATATGCTGCTGCTCCAGATACCATCACCTTAAGGATCCAGGAATCTAATGCAATTATTGATGAAGTCAATGCTTTCTTTACCATCCCAATAGACTCTAAACAATGGAACCTGTTTGCTTTCACTTGGTAGGACATACAATACACTTTCACCCATTTGTTACAAGGATATCTCCATAGCCCCACTATTTGTCATAGGATTGTGGCTGAACATTTATATAAATTAAAGCTACCTGGTATACAGTTTACCCATTACATTGATGATATTATGATACAGCGAAAAATGTGAAAGAAGTGGAGAAGAAGTTGACTCTTTTAATTGAGCATATGAAAAGCAAAGGGTGGAAAATTAACCCTGCAAAGATTCAATCACCAATTCAAAATGTTAAAATTTGGGGGTATACAATGGAATAAGGAGAGATTCTTTCATAGGCCCAACCAAAATTCAGGAATTCACTATCCACACCAATAAGAATGAGGCCCAGAAGTTTACAGGATTATTTGGATATTGGCGACATCACATACTGTATCAACAACAGATTTTGAAACCCTTGTATATAGTTACTCAGAGGAAATATGAATTTAATTGGGTAGTAGAGCAGAGTAAAGCTTTTGAAGAAGGCAAGGCTGCTTTACAATTTGCCCTAGATTTGTGATCTATGTGAGACGGCCTGGTGGAATTGCATGTGACTGAACAGGATGATTCTGCAAACTGGAGTTTATGGTAAAAACAACAAAGCTGAAATATACCCTTAGGATTCTGTTCTAGGGAACTATCTTCACTTGGAGGGGATACACCTTTTGAAAAGCAGTTGTTAGCTGCATATTGGGCTTTGGTAGAGATTGAACAACTGACTCTGGGCCATGAAGTGATATTAAGGTCTAAAATATTGATTATGACCTGGGTAATGAGTACCCCAACTTCTCACAGAATTGGACATACACTGAAGGCCAGCATAATTAAATGGAAATGGTATACTCAAAATAGAGACAAAACAGACAAAAGTGGAGTTTCTGCTCTACATGATTCTATAGCAAACATTAATACTGAAGGAAATTATACATCCCCTGAACCAAAGCAACAGTTGGTACAGTTCTTGGTAAAATGGACTGATGAATATGATGAATTAACTGAAGAAGAGAAGAAACAACCATGGTTTATTGATAGCACAGCAAAATATTTGGGCCATAAATGACACTAGAAAGCAACAGCCTATAACCTGTGTACTAGGTGGACTTTGGAAAGTACTGGGATAGGTAGAAGTAGTCAATATGCTTAACTTATGGCAGTATATCAAGCCATCAAAACAGAACAAGGAGGACAGTGTAGCTAATGAGTTAGCTACATGGATACCCATGTGGAAAAAAAAATTTGCGAATTCATGGTAAACAAGTCTCTGGGGAAAAGTATTATGGGAAGATATATGGGAAGTGTCTTTGGTTACTAATTTTTCAGTTTATCACATAGATGCTCATGTAGCCTTCACCATGACAGAACGTGAGTGCAATGCACATGTTGATCAACTAGCAAAGATGGCTACTCAACATATTGTTCCTACTTTGACAACTGATGATCCAGTACTAGCAAAATGGGTCTATCAAATGTCTGGCCATTTAAGGGGTCCATACCAAACACTGGTGGACACAAGATGAAGGTATTAGTATCTCTCACTTATTTTTATTATTATTTTTTTTTGCTTTTTGGAGGGCAGTTGGGGTTAAGTGACTTGCCCAAGGTCACATGGCTAGTTTTTTGTGTTAAGTGTCTGAGGCCGGATTTGAACTCAGGTACTCCTGATTCCAGGGCTGGTGCTCTATTCACTGCGCCACCTAGCTGCCCCATCTCTCATTTATTATTAAAACAGATAGCAGAGGGGCGGCTAGGTGGAGCAGTGAATAGAGTGCTGGCCCTTGAGTCAGGAGGAC
>JAQQSW010005882.1:0-14079 GCA_028646575.1 Pseudocheirus occidentalis | reverse complement strand
AGAGTTTTATTGGTGTTTTTATTTTGCTTCCTCTTTCTCATGTTGGCCAGTCAATTAATTGGTTGGTTTTTTTTTAGGTCTGTGAAACTCTGCTTCTGGGGGGGGAAGCTCTGTTCCAAATCGCTGGGGTTTTCCCAACTGCCGGAGCTATTAGGGGGGTGTTGCAAGTCCCCCCAGCTTTGGCTTGCTGAAAGTGCACCCCAGGACCACCACCCAAGACCACGATCCGAATCCAGGCCAATCCAGTCCACTCAACACAAGAGCACTTAGCCTCAATTAATCAATTCAGCCCCCCTGCGGAATCCACAGGCCAGGGGCTCTGAAGTAGCCTGGTGGGGGCCACTGCTGCTGGGTCCAGTAGTTCCCCTCCCCCACTGCTTCCTTGCCCCGGGGGTAGAATGGCCGAACAGCTTTACCCTACCCCAATTAAGTTTCAAAGTTTCAGCTTTCACTAACCCTCCGAAGCTCCCCTCAGGCCTGCTTGATAATTTCTTGAAAGATGGTGTCTAAGCTCTTTTTTTGATCATGGCTTTTAGATAGTCCAGTAATTTTAAAATTATCTCTCCTGGATCTATTTTCCAGGTCAGTGGTTCTTTCAAGGAGATATTTCACATTGCCTTCTATTCTTTCATTTGTTTGGATCTGTTTTATAGTATCTTGATTTCTCATAAAGTCATTAGCTTCCAGTTGCTCCAGTCTTATTTTGAAGGAGTTAATCTCCTCAGTGAGTTTTTAAAATTTCTTTTCCATCTGGCAAATTTGACTTCTTCTGTGTTGTGAGCAGGGAGCCTAGAATTCTCAGGGCACTTTCATTATCAGTATTTAATTTTAATGTTTATTCATGCAGCTTAATACCAGCACGGTTTTTTTTTAAATCAAGATTTCACGTAATAGTCACAGTCCACTTTTTTGCAAAAAATTTGTCATAAAATCTGTGACAGATTATACTGTGAAATGCAGTATCTGGATATAAAGGTTAAGAAAGAAGAGCTGAGGATGAGATCTAGGTTCTGAACCTGTGAGAATGGAAAGTACCTTCAACAGACATAAGTGAGATAGGAAGAAGGAATGTAACTTGTTAGAAGTAAGCCTGTCTCAGAGCAGCTCCCTGTTAGTTCATAATTGATTTTATAATGAAATGAGGAATTCATAGCCATTCAAAATTAACAAAAAGTGGTTTACTTAGCCATGGAATAAAAAGTTTATTCAAGGAGGATATTCTGGCACTTAAAACTCCCCCTGTACCCCACACCTTTGCTTCCCTCATATGAAAATGCACCTGGTTAGCAGGGTGGAGGGTGGTGACCATGGTCTTGGTGCATTTGCCAAGTGTGAAGAACTCAAGGGTATGTGGGTGGGCCTTTTTATGCCTTTAGGTGACCAGGAAGCATGTCGGGAAGTCTAGAGGATACTGGGAGGAGGACAACTACTTGCCCAAGGGAAGGAGGCGCCCCATGAGTTCTGCATGGTGTAGTAGAAAGAGCATTCATTTTGGAATGGGAAGATGTAAGTTCAGATGACGCCTCTGCAGATTTACTGCCGTCGTGAACTCAGGGCAAGCCATTTAACCTCCTGGGTTTGGATTTCTTCCTCTGCAAAACTGGTTGGAGCTAAAGGACTTCTGATGTCTTCCAGCGCTGAGTCTTTGTTCCTAGGGCTATGTCAGGTGTCAGCTAGGCTACTGGTGGTAAGAAACTGAGATATTCAGATGAGGGAGCTGTATCTAGAGAGATAATAATTCAGCACATGGGCTTTGATGAGATCATAGAGAGTGTAGAGAAGAAATCCCTGGACACAGATGTCTCCAAAGTACTGCCATGAGTAGTTGTTATTTTTGTAGAGTCGCTGTGTTTATGGTTGTCTTTGCCCTGCTTGCTTACTCCACACCAAATCATGGAAACCTGCCTGCTTCTCTTTATCTTCTCTGATAGCTCTTGTTTCTTCTGGCACGGTAATAGTCCATTTTGCTCAGGTATCGCCATTTCAGTGGAGCCCTACATGTTTGCAGTTCTTTGCTATCACGAAAAGTTGCTATAAATATTTTGGCATTTGGGGATGTTCTTGTCAATTTACTGCTTAACATGTATGCCTGGAAATCAAATCTCAGGGTCAGAGTGTTCGGAGATTTTAGTTATTTTATTTGGAATTTGGAATTCCAGCTTGCTTTCCAAAACTGTTTTACCATAGTCTACCAATGGTGAACTCCTATTCTTTTCTTCCCACAGCCCCTCTGGCATGAACTGTTATTGCCAGTTGGGTCACCTTTGCTGCTTTACTAGTGTGAAGGGAAACCTTGGTGTTGGTTTTCTTTGTATTCCTTTTATCATTAGGGATTTATTTGGAACATTTTTTTGCATCCCTTGTTAATAGCTTGACTTTTTTTTTTAAGGTTTGCTCATTCTTTGGGCAATATACATGTGTTGTTGTTTCTATATCTTGGATGTCAAATCCTTGTCCCTGAAATTTCCAGGATTTTTTTCTCATTTGACGTTTCCATTTTATCCAGTTTACCCTAATTTTGTTTGCAAAAGCTTTTGATTTTTAAAAATTTTCATTTTATAACAGTTATCAGGGTTTTAAAAATAATTGTCTCAATCCCTTGTTTAAGAATACATCTCCCACCTGTTTCTATTCTAATTTTTTATGATATGATCTTTAATATTAGTAACCGTGTGTCCATGATTGTCACTGAGGAAAGTAGATGCCGAATCTTAGAACTGCTGTCTCTATGTACCACCATCCTATGCCCATCTCATATTTGTGAAGTTGGTTTTCTTGTACCTCCATGTAACGTTTCATGTTTCTGGCAGCAGTGTGCAGAAATTAGAATTCTGCAGAAAATGGAATTTTATCTTAGTTAGATTAAGCCCACTCCTCCAGCCTAGCAAGATTATTTTGGAATATGACTGTCATCCAGTATGTTAGCTATCCCTCCCAGCTTTATGTCATCTTCAAATTTGGTGGGTTTACTATGTATGCCTTTTTTCGAGTCGCTGATAAAAATATTACAGTGTAGGCCCAAATACAAATCCCTTGAAAGCTGCCATGTTCATTTTAAACAATTAGTGGGGATAGAGAAAATAATCCAGAATTGGGGTTTGGAAAAGCATGAGTAATACCAAGACAAGGGGCCAAGGGAATTCAGGGGCAGCTAACTGATTAGGTTGAAATGGTTAACTATAAAGTCAAGACTTTGAAAGTAGGAAAAATCAAGACCAGAGCAGAGGTCCACCTTGCCAAAAGGGGAACTCACAAAATTTATTTCCTCATTAGGTCCCAGCCCCCATAGGCTAAGTCAGTCGGTCAGTCTGTACTGTTGCTGTTTGTCCTTCATTCTCAACGAGAACCATGACAGCCAGGAGGCGATACCATGACATGCAAGTAAATTGGATTTAAGTGAGGGAGGGCTGTTTTCAGTGACCAGATATAGATCAGGACAACTGGAAATAGCCCAGGATACAGTGCGAGACCTTGGTCTTTTCAAGCTAAAGTCTTTAACCTAACTGGTCTTCTTTGACTGAGGCTATGCCCATTCAGTCAGAAGGATGTTACTGATTGATGAGATTCTCCAGATCATCTGGGTATGTGGGCTCTTTGGTCATGGGGGCAGACCCCACCCAAGTAGAAGACCTTACTTCTGTTAGAGTGTAAATAGAATCTAATCTAGGTGAATTCTTGGCCTTAGGAAATAACCCAGTTTATGAAGGAAAAAACCAACCAGAGTAGTCTGGGTAGAAATGGATTCCTTTGTCCAGATTGCTGGAGACAGCTGAGTCTCCTTAAGCCTCCTCCTTAGCCCGAAGACCTGAAGGCTTTTAGCCTATCTCCTGGTTAATATGTCAACCCTTCATTGTTTACCAGTCGGGGTTGATTTTTACCTGTCAGGGGTAATTATTAATTACCCAGAAACTCTGTCTCTCAAACTTTTCATTGCATTCAATTCCATAACATCTCTAGCATCTGATTCCTTCCCTCCTAAAATAGCCACTTCCCCCTAGTTTTGGCCCTCAGCTCCATTCCCCTAGATCAGCTGTTCTCAGCCTGTGGGTGATGTTCAGTTTGTAACAATGAAAATACATCCTGCATGTCAGATATTTACATTAGGATTCATAACAGGAGCAAAATCACAGTTATGGAGTCGCAACGGAAAGAATGTTATGATTGGGGGTCACCACAACATGAGCAGCTGTATTAAAGGGTCACGGCATGAGGAAAGTTGAGAACCACTGGCCTAGACCATTGCAATAGCCTCCGAAAGTGTGGCATCTGTTTCATCCTTCCCCCCATTCTACTCACTGCTGTCAGAGTCATTTTCCTAAAATACAAACCTGACCACGTCACTCCTGTTCAGTGAACTCTCTTTGTACCCTAGGATTTGTATGTATAAACTCTTCTTTTTGTCATTTAAAGCCATTCGAAAGCCATTCGTAACCTGGTCCCAATCTACCTTTCTAGCGTAATATTTTCTGTGCTCTCTGGTCTGACCATCTCTGTTTCTCTGGAGTACTCCGTCTCCTTATCTTTGCAGAGGCCATCCCTATTCCTGTAATGTAATCTCTGTTTTTCTCACCTAATATATTACCCCCTTTTCCTTTAAGCAGCAGCTCAAACACTGGCTTCTACCCAAAGCATCTGTTGTTCCCGCAGTCGCCTGTGTCTTATCTCCATAGCTACCTTGTATTTATCTGGTAGTCTCTCTCTGTGTCTCTGTCTCTGTCTTTCTCCCTCCCTCTCTTTCTCTCTTCCTTCCTTCCTCCCTCCCTCCCTCTCTCTCGCTCTCTCTGTCTCTGTCTCTCTCTGTCTCCCCCCCTATCTATCTCCCCCTCTCTCCTTGTCCCTCTCTCACGCTCGTGCTCTCTCTCCTTCCCTCCCTCTTTCCCTCCCTCTCATTTGTGTGCATTGAATAGTAATTCTTGATGGATCAATTGCTTATTGTTCTTTTTGGGAGCATGCTCTATGAAATAGGCATCAGTCACTTTATTCATTTTTCGTATATAAACCGTTTTCATGTACTGTTTTCTGAGATTATGGCTCATTGGATCACGTATGCTTTGGAACGTGTACCCTTCTCACAAGCATCGTGGCTAAAGGAGAGCCATCAAGGACACTGAGAATCTAAGTGTTAATTTAGGTCTTGCCTCTATGTATCATGGCAGCAATTGGGCCCTCTCTGAAGACTGTGTTTCTGGTTTGGGTCTTTAAACCGGATTTCCACGGCATCTGTTTATGGGGTTTGTGTATGCTAAAACAAAATCCTCAACTTTGAGGGAGGTGTGTGGTCCGTGACGTGCACTCTGATTTTTATCATTTCCTTTACTTTTAGGCACGGCTCATTTTGGGTCTCTAAATTTTGTTCTGTTTCTGTTGCAGGTTTTGGGGTTTGAAATTGACACGGTGAATTCCGTCCAGTTTTCAAATCATACAGGTAATTTATTTTATTTGGAAATAGGCTTCAAAAAATACCCCCTCTTTGGTTACAGCTGTAGTAACCTTTGTGAAGTGGCGAGTACCAGAGGGATTGAGAAGTAAAGGGACTTGGCTAGAGTCACACTGACAAAGTGTCACAGGTCAGAGATGAACTCGGGTCTTCTTGGAATTGCAACTACCTCTCTGCCCACTATGCTACATGGCTACTCTTTGTTTTTGTTTTTGTTTTTGCTTTTTTTTTTTTTTTTTTTTTTTTGGAGGGCAGTTGGGGTTAAGTGACTTGCCCAAAGTCACACAGCTAGTTTTTTGTGTGTGTGTTAAGTGTCTGAGGCCAGATTTGAACTCAGGTACTCCTGACTCCAGGGCCAGTGCTCTATCCACTGCGCCACCTAGCCGCCCCATGCTACATGGCTACTCTTTTAAAGTCTGTTTTTTTTTAAATTTTCATTTAAATTGTATTGTTTTGTTGTATGGAAGGAGGAATAATGATGATGTCAGAATCAACAATATTTAAAAGCTCTCAGATTGTTTTGAAGGAACTGTCCCTGAAGAACCAGATTTGGGATTTTGATTACGGGAGGTCCCATAACTATCATTCCTGGTGACACCATTTGATGTCATTCGAGTTGAAGCAATATATGTTGAGATGTCTGCTCCGTCAGACTTGATTATGGATGAACTAAAAGCAGGCGGTAATTTGTAGATTTTTAACACAACAAATATGTAAAATTTTAAGACATTATCAAGTATTTTGTGAGTCCAAATTCATCCAGATTTATTTGTGAGTCATCATTTTGAACCAAGAGCAAAATGACACAGAAAAGTACAGACTGTTCCTGAAGCCAGAGACAAATGAACTCCCGTGTAGTCAGGATACATGAGGCTTTTCTCAGCCTGGTGCTGTGCTGCCTAGTTAAATCCCGGCGTGGCGTTCCTTATTGGAAGATTTAGGAAGCAGGGGGTGATAATAACTGACTTTACCAATAGAGCTACCTGGACAAAGATCTTGTTATTATGCAGCTGGTTATTTTGTAGCTAGAATAAGAATATAAGTGAAGGGAAAACTTGCTATGTTTAACGATTCTTTAAATTGATTTTCTTTTTGCTCTTCCTTGACTTGGAATTTGACCTAGAGTTAACACATTTTGTAAATGGAATGGACCGTGGAGATATATGTATATATTTTACAGCATTTACTATGTGCTGGTCACTGTGTTGGGCATTATAGATATAAATGCAAACGGTTTTTCAAATCTCTGCTCTCAGAAAACTTCTGTTCTACTGGGAGAGACAGCAAAGACATTTGTAAGTACATACGTACACACATACATACACATGCATTCATCCATCCATACAGACATACGCATGCACGTACACGTGCACATACATATATACACATACATACATACATACATACACACACATACATGTAGCAGCTCGGTGTGATGTAACTTGGGAGGGAGGGCACTGACAGTGCCCCAGGCAATCAGGAGAGGCTTCATGTAGAAGGTGCTTCTTGAGGGACTCTGGAAGGACGCATAAGGAGCATTCCAGACCTGGGGTGTGTCCAAGTATTCAGGGGAGAAGCGGTAAGAACCTGATGAGAAATGGTTGAGTAGAGAGTTGCCACATACGTAGAAATGGCATTATCTGGCAACTGATTGGATAGATGGGATGAGGGAATGAGCATGAGAATCAGGATTTAAACCCAAGTCCTCTGACTTCAGAATCAGCACAACACATTTCCTCCATTTATTTTCTATCGTTTTGGGAAACACTTATCTTTTGTAGCAGCATTGTGGCCGTTGAGTAAAAGGGCTGACCTTAGAGCCAGAAAGTACTGGGTTCCGGTCTTACCACGGATGTGTACTGCTGTGTTCAGTCTGCAGAAAAGATACCACCTTTACTGGTAGAGGGCTGGAGATTCCTCATTTGGAAGGACATCTGTGAAATCACAGGCCCGATTCTCATCCCTTCCCCTAACCCTTTATATGTGTGTGCTTGTAGCACCACAATACTTTTTCTCCCCTTTTCTGTACAACGCTAGATGGCTTTGATGATCATGCGCTTTGCACCATGATTTAAAGCTGATCTTGCAAGGCTTCCTTCGTCAGCCCTTTACATTCCTTCCTGTTTGTTTTTTCCTTATAAATTTCAGTGTGATCTTGTAAAAATGATGTTGGCATTTTGATTTGCATTACATTAAATATAAGAATTACGTGAGGATATATTGTAATTTCCTTATATTAAATGCTCTTTCCATGAGCACTGAATGTCCCTCCAGTTAGACTCTCCCCTCAGAAGACCAGTGGGCCTTCTTTTATTTCAGTAATTACTGAAATAACGTGCATTGTTTTCTGTGACGCTGTGCTCTCGTGGCTCCCTCACCATTTGTTAAGGGCAAATCTAGTTTAGGTTGTCACTCTGCCAGTTCAGGCTTAATATTGGAACAAAATGAGGTACTCGCAGGCATTTTGCAGTTAAGAAAATGAAGTTTACTTAGCCCTGGCATAGAAAAGTATACGAGGGTGCTCCAGAGCTTGGCTTGGGTAGACATATCCCTGCCTCTTTTCTCCACAGAGTCAGCGGGGCTGGATGTGGAGACTCCAGTGGTCACAGGGCATTCACCAAGTCTGAAGGACCCCACCCCTGTGGAGATGACCGGGAAGCCATGACTACATGGCCAGATGCTGCCAGGAAAAGTCATTGGCCCGTTCCCAGGGCCAATCCTGATCCAGCTTTGTTGACTTTTCATGAAAAAACTAGCTTTATCTGTATGGGAAAATAGCAGGGAAGCCTGGGAGATATTGGTCCTATTACTTACCATCCCACAATGGCAAAATCTTAAGAATCTTCTAGAAGACCTTCTACCATGTAAATGCTTTTAGGGCTTTTATGAGCCACTGCTCCTGGCATAGTTGGTACTAGGGGGAAAAAAAATAAGAAAAAGAAATTACAGCTCACTCTCCCTCCTTGCTGAAGGCATCACCAATAAAGGCAAAGAGAAAAGAAAAAAGTTCCAGACAAAAGTGGAAAAACCCCAGGCTTCTTACGTTCCCCCTGCCCCCCACCTCCCTCCACTTGGAAGGCCTCAATCTCGGATCTCAGCGGCAGATCTGTGCACTGAAAGACACTGGTCCTGCTGAGACCCAGGCAGGCATGACTCTGTACAGAACACTCCATTTAGCCATAGAAGCCTCCCGCATGCGGCCTGCCCGTCTTGTTCAGGTCGCCTTCTCGTGCCCCCTAACTCCTGAGAGGCAGCTCTGGGCACAGAGGATCATCATGACCCCACCTTGTCTGCTAGATAGCAGGGGGGACCCAGAAACCAGTGAGCCGCTGCTTTTTAAAAGAGAATAGTGAGTCTCTCTTGTGGGAAGCGTGTATCTCTACGTGTGCAACAAATGCTCCTGTAAGGGCCTGAGGGGAGAGACTGCCGGACAGCCTGCTTTCACATCGTCCACAGCTGTAGCATGTTCTAGACCCCATTTCTTTCTGTTTTGTTTTGGTTTGGTTTTTTTTTAAATTTTACTTATTTATTTTTGGAGAGGGGAAGGCAGGGCAGTTGGGGTTAAATGACTTGCCCAAGGTCACACGGCCATTAGGTGTTAAGTGTCTGAGGTCGGATTTGAACTTGGGTCCTCCTGACTTCAGGGCCAGTGCTCTATTCACTGCATCACCTAGCCACCCCTAGACCCCATTTTTAAGACGTGTGCTTGTGGGTGATTTAGTGAATGGAAACTAGGTTACTCAGGTGAGGAAAGATGGTTTTCCAAAACTTGGGTGTCTCTGGGTTTTCTTCTTAGATTATCAGTCTCCGTAACTTATTCCAGGCTGTTCCTAGAATGTCCCCACTTACTGAATTCACCCAAACTTGACTAATTGTACCAGGCCTTCAATTTTCCCAAGTGATTTCTGACTCCTTGTGCTTCATCGGGGCTACCGTCTGATTTAAAGACTCCGACACTGTGGCTCACTTGGCTTGGTCAAAATTTTGTAAGAGGTGGCTAGGCAGTGCAGTGAATAGAGCAATGGCCCTGGAGTCAGGAGGACCTGAGTTCAAATCTGACCTCAGACACTTAACACCTAATGGCCGTGTGACCTTGGGCAAGTCATTTAACCCCAATTGCCCTACATTCCCCTCTCCAAAAAGAAAAAAAAATTGTCATTGCAGCAGTGTATATCAGTGCCTCCAGAAAGAGATGACTGTTTTGGGTTTCTAGGCCCAGTATGATGTGGTGGCAGAGGGAGAGTTTCATCCTGGGAAAGGACAGTGGAAGTATATGGAACTCATTCCCAAGCAAAATAAACTTCTCCCGACTTGTCATGGACAAAGGAAAAGTGAGAAAAATGTATGTCCTGGGCCCAGGCTGCCTGGCCTATGACAGTAATGACGTCAAATCGGCTGTGGTAAAATGAAGACCAGGTGCCTATAGTCCACTGTAATTATGCTGCCAGGTATCATCTGCCTTGCAGTTTCCAGGGTTTCCATGTGGGCCCACCCACGTTAATCCACATAGAGGTTGTGGAAGGGACTTGCACAGACACTGATGATGCTGACCATTTTGGAATGATCCAGATGGGATGGGGCTTAGGTGGGCCCAAAAGCTTGAGTTCTGAATTTCCCTAGTCGTCCATCCGGTGCTTTCTGATATCCACCTGGTACCCTCACCCTCTGACAGTGAGTCTCCAGAGTGCCTGTTCATATTGACAGGGATCTGTCCAAGGCACAGCTGCGGCTCTCCGTGTAGCTTTCTCAGATTTTCCCCTTTCACCAACCCATATTATATCATTTCCCCTGCCTGGAAGACTCGTAGCTAATTTCTGGAGACATTTTCCTTATGGTGACTGCACTTAGCAGACAAGATTTGATTCCCCTGAGGCTGGCAGTTCAGAGGGTACACGCACAAATCTCATCTTTGAAAACAATTGTCTTTTTCTTTCTTCCTCGAAGATCCCTGAGGGGAACTTGCTGCAAAGGAACTTCTTGTATTCTAGTGGAAATAGTTCCCCATCTCAGCCACAGAAAAGAGACCCAGGGCAGTCCTTGTCTGTAGCTGAATCTGTAACAGTAAGTCTTCACTGCAGAGAAGACCATCCCAGCATTGGCTTCATTAAGCCATACCCTCTGCAGAGATAATTGATGGAGTGACTCATCAGATTTCTCTTTGAACTTCTCTAGCAAATGCCTGGTGAAAGCCCCCCCAGCATTTGTTCCTTCGGTGGAGGGCATCACTTAACTTCTGGGAGCAGTAGAACTATAAGCCAGGGGCTTTCTTGTCCCCTGTGAAATCTTGTATCTCTTTCTTACTTCTCTCTGTCTCTGACATCCTTTGGGATGCACCAGAATTTCTGGATTGGAGACTACTTCCATTCCCAGAAATTTGGGTTCCTAGTTGTGACCTGTCTTCCCATCAGGTTCTGTCAGCTACCTATCAGCCTTCATAAAATGGAACTTAAAAGCCAAGAGTGGGGTTTGGTGTCTTCTGTGCTTTCCTAGGCAGCCTCCTCCGTCACCTAGTGAGCTAATAACTGCTCTTAGATGGCTCTTCCCTCTTAGGTCTGAGATTTCTAAAAACATCACCAACATCTTCCTGCTACCATTTTTTGCCCTCAGGTGTTTCCATCTTCTCCTTATCCAAACCTGCTCTGAGTAAATTATCTGAAATTTACTCACACGGAGATGAAAATGGTTATTGGTAATCTAAAAAGGAATTACCCTAGAAAAACCCAATCTAGGAGGCGGCTAGGTGGCACAGTGAATAGAGCACCGGCCCTGGAGTCAGGAGGACCTGAGTTCAAATGCGGCCTCAGACACTTAACACTTACTAGCCATGGGACCTTGGATAAGTCACTTAACTCCAGTTGCCCTGCCTTTCCCCCTCCAAAAAGCAAAAAAACAAAAACAAAACCCAAGCTAACGTAACCAATTTTGTAATTTTAGGGTTTCAGTTAGAGACACTGCCCAGGAAAATGATATCTGAATGAATCAGTTTAACTCGTGTGTGCATTATGAATTTTGGGTGTAGTTTCAGCTTAAAATAAAGAAATCAGATTTTTAAAGTATAATGAAAAGGTGGTGATTTATAACCAGAATGGTGCTTTAGAGGAACAAGTATTGTTTTCATGTAACTGTCAGTAAAGGCTTCAGGACTTTCCTTTTTCTTTTAGGTTATCCATACTGGAAAGGCCAGGTGTTAAATTCAAATGAACTCCATGAGCTGTATGAAGGTCTTAAGCTGAACGACGTGAATAAGTATGATTATGTCCTCACAGGTAAGGAAATACCTTCACCCTTCTCTTCCCCTCAGAAGGGATGCTTCGTCTTGTTAGAGTGTTAGGCTAAGAGAGGAAGCAGCTCACCCAGTGGTTTTCACCTTGTGACTGTTGATGTTGTTTTTGCCCTTCCTGGTGGGCAAAGATTATCCAAGTTCAGCAGATGCTGTCAGAGTCAGCCTTTGGGCCGTACCGTTCTCTGCTGTGGCTCTCCCTGTCTTTCCCAGGCTGGACGGACGCGTCTGCTCTGTTTTCCCAGCCTGGCGGCCCTCCACTCCCAGGAGTGTGTCTGACTCATCAGCACAGTCACATTAGCCCTTCTTGGGCTCCCAAGCTCACACCGTCCACCAGCCACAACTTTGTGTGTTTAAAAACAGTGGTATGGCATCTCTCCTTTTCGGCATCATTATTACTATGTCTGCAAAAATAAACGGGGGAGAAAAGTAAAGTCGAGCAAAATGAATCTGCAGAATGACCCTGTCTAAAGCATCTGTCTGTACCCGGTGTGTGCTGCCTGTCCATCAGATGGTGTGAGGGTCGCATTTCATCACAGAGATTTTTCAGGGTGAAATGTTTCCAAGGGGTTTTTCTGGATGGCATAGTTGTCCTCGTATAAATTATTCTCCTAACTTCATTAGATGTCAGTTTGTCTTATTTCAGATTCTCTAAAATCATATTTTGCCGTTGCTTATGACACGGTCATATCCCATTACATTCATGGGCCATGGTTTGTCCGGCTGTTCCCCTGTTGTCTAAGGTGACCTAAGGTACCCCCTTAGATTCTGGTTCTTGTCTCTGCTGTATGTACCCCCTCCCCCTTCAGCATCAGCAAGGTTCTTTCCACATGACTATTATTGCCCTTGGCATGTGAGATATGTGTGTGTGTGTGTGTGCGCGCGCACATGTGTGAGTGCGTGTGTGTGTGTTATCCCCAGTCTTTGACTTTCAGGTGCCTGAGATCCAGCTGGTGCTGCCTCCCTGACTCCTTCCTCCATGTTTGCATATCTTTTTTATGTACCCCATTTGTGATAATTGCAAGTTAATCCCCCTTTCTTTCTACACTCATGTAGTCCTCCTTTCTCCCTCTCTTTTTTGCATCTTAAAAGCCCAGATTATAAGCAGTCAAACCCCATTGCCTGTGTTTTTCATTTACCTTCCTCAGTATTCTCTGAAAACATTAAGTTTCTGAAGGTTGTTTCTTGTTTCTTCTCTCCTTTTAGCATGTTAGCAAGACATCAACATACGGCTTTTTCCAGTTGCGCAAATAAATTTACCTTTCTGGGTTTCTCTGGATTCTTGTATTTATTTTTCAAAGTTCTCGTCTTTTCATAAAGAATATGTGAAAGTCCTCTATTCCACTGCAGGTTGTTTTCCTCTTGTAGGATATAGTGAGCTTTGTAGGGTAAATTATTCTTGGTTGTAAGCCTGTTATCTTTTGCCTGTTGGAGACCTATATTCCAAGACCTCCTTCTTCCTAAAATGGCATCAGTTGGATGTAGATGAGGTAGCATACCTTACCTTGATAATGAGGGCATAGTGACTAAGTTCTTCTTTAATAAGAGCAAACTTCTTGCTCTGAATTGGACAGTTCCAGAGAGACTCAGTTTGCCAATTGAAAGTAGGCTGAATTGTGGTTTCTCCCATTGAGTATAATTCTTCTATACAACATGACTAATGTGAACATAGGAATGTTTAATAGGACTGTATATGTAGAGCCTTTATCAGAATGTATGCCATCTTGGGGAGGGAGGAGAGAAGAGAGAGGGAGAAAATTAAAAAATTTATGGAAGTGAATATTGAAAACTAAAAATAAATAAACTTTTTTTCAAAAGTAGACCGAAGATCCCCTAAGATAGGTGGGTGCTATGATTGTTGTGAAGAGTCCTCTTGGAGAGAAGTAGCTGTGTTATCCTTAAGGGCTAATGTGACCCTGTTACAGCTTGGCATCCTGCCTCTCGTCGATTTTAGTTGACTGCTCATGAAAAGAGAAGTCATATAATGTCTCTGGTGTTTGCTGACATATCCTGCCAACCACTGTATATGGAAGGGTTCATTGGCAAAGCTCTTCCACTGGTCCTAAGCCTTTGATTGCTTAGTCACATTCTCTCTGGACCCCTGAACCATGTCATATCCATTACCAACAAATTAGTGGAAATGAAGATCTTATTATCCCTCAAGGTCCTCACACACCAGAAATTCAGTTCACCCCCATCTCTCCTATCCTATCAAGAAGTTAATGGGCGGGGGCGGAGCCAAGATGGCGGCGTAGAAGCAGCAAAGCACCACAGCTCCCACAGAAACACGCTAAAAAACTCATAAAATGGGACGCTAAACAGATTTTCAAGCTCCAAAACTCACCACAAGACAGAAAGCACT